>PISX010004915.1:0-111652 GCA_004024625.1 Mellivora capensis | reverse complement strand
AGATCCTTTACCTCTTTGGTTAGGTTTATTCCCAGGTATCTTATGGTTCTTGGTGCTATAGTAAATGGAATCGATTCTCTAATTTCCCTTTCTGTATTTTCATTGTTAGTGTATAAGAAAGCCACTGATTTCTGTACATTAGCTTTTTATCCTACCACGTTACTGAATTGCTGTATGAGTTCTAGTAGTTTGGGGGTGCAGTCTTTTGGATTTTCCATATAAAGTATCATGTCATCTGCGAATAGAGAGAGTTTGACTTCTTCATTGCCAATTTGGATACCTTTTATTTCTCTTTGCTGTCTGATTGCTGTTGCTAGGACTTCTAATACTATGTGGAACAAAAGTGGTGAGAGTGGGCATCCTTGTCGTGTTCCTGATCTCAAAGGGAAGGCTGTGAGCTTTTTCCCATTGAGGATGATATTTGCTGTGGGTCTTTCATAGATTGATTTTATGAAGTTCAGGAACGTTCCCTCTATCCCTATACTTTCAAGTGTTTTAATCCAGAACCGTTAATGGATTTTATCAAAAGCTTTTTATGAATCTATTGAGAGGACCATGTGTTTCTTCTCTCTTCTCTTACTGATTTATTCTACTACATTGATTTATTTGAAAATGTTGAACCATCCTTGTAACCCAGGGAGGAATCCCACCTGGTCATGGTGGATAATCTTTCTAATGTGCTGTTGGATCCTGTTTGCTAGGATCTTGTTGAGAACCTTACCATCCATATTCATCAGTGATACTGGTCTGAAATTCTCCTTTTTGGTGTGGTCTCTGCCTAGTTTGGGGATCAGGGTAAGGCTGGCTTCATAAAAAGAATCTGGAAGTTTTCCTTCTGCTTCAATTTTATGAAACAGCTTCAGGAGAATAGGTGTTATTTTTTCTTTGAAAGTTTAGTAGAATTCCCCAGGGAATCCGTCAGGTCCTGGGCTCTTGTTTTTTGGGAGGTTTTTGATCACTGCTTCAATCTCGGTACTAGATATCGGTCCATTTACATTGTCAATTTCTTCCTGGTTCAATTTTGGGAGTTTATAACTTTCTAGGAATGCATCTATTTCATCTAGGTTGCCTAATTTATTGGCATATAACTGTTGATGTTAACTTCTGATGATTGTTTCTACGTCCTTGGTATTAGTTGTGATCCCTCCCTTTAAATTCATAATTTTATTAATTTGAGTTTTCTTTCTTTTCTTTTAGATTAGTGTGGCCAATGGTTTATTGATCTCATTGATTCGGTCAAAAAACCAGCTTCTAGTTTCATTGATATCTTCTACTGTATCTCTAATTTCTATCTCAATGGTCTCTCCTCTAATCTTGATTATTACCCTTCTTGTGTGTGGAGTTGGTTTAATTTGTTATTGATTCTCCAGTTCTTTAAGATATACAGATAGCTGGTGTATTCTGGATTTTTCAATTTTTTTTGAGGGAGGCTTGGATGGCTATGTATATCCCCCTTAGGACAATCATTGTTGCATCCCATAGGTTTTGGACCGAAGTCTCTTCATTCTCTTTGGTTTCAATGAATTGCTTAAGTTCTTCTTTGATCTCCTGGTTGATTCAAGCCTTCTTAAGCAAGGTGGTCTTTAGCTTCAAGGTGTTTGAGTTCCTTCGAAACTTTCCCTTGTGATTGAGCTCCAGTTTCAAAGCACTGTGATCTGAGAATATGCAGGGAATAATCTCAGTTTTTTGCTATCGGTTGAGCCCTAATTTGTGACCCAGTATGTGGTCTATTCTGGAGAACGTTCCATGTGCACTTGAAAAGAATGAGTATTCTGTTGTTTTAGGGTAGAATGTTCTGTATATATGTATGAGGTCCATCTGGACCAATGTGTCATTCAATGCTGTTGTTTCTTTATTGATTTTCTGCATGGATGATCTGTCTATTACTGAGAGAGGTGTGTTAAGATCTCCTACTATCAATGTATTCATATCAATATGACTCTTTATCTTGATTAATAGTTTCCTTATGTAATTGGCTGCTCCCATATTGGGGGCATAGATATTTACAATTGTTAGATCATCTTGGTGGATAGTCCCTTTAACAATGATGTAGTGTCCTTCTATATCTCTGAATACGGTCTTTAGTTTATAGTCCAATTTATCTAATATGAGAATCGCTACCCCAGCCTTCTTTAGAGGCCCATTGGCATGAAAGATGATTCTCCATCCCTTCACTTTCAGTCTGAGTGTATCCTTAGGTTCGAAATGGATCTGTGATAGACAACATATGGATGGGTCCTGTCGTTTTATCCAATCTGCAACACTGTGTTGTTTTATGGACGCATTTACGCCATTCACATTGAGAGTGATTATTGATAGATACGCTTTTATTGACATTGTGTCACCTTTGAAGTCTTTCTTTCTGTAGATTGTCTCCATGTTTCTGTTGTATGATATTCTTAGGATTTTTCCTCTTTTATATAACCCCCCTTAATATTTCCTGCAGTGTCAGCTTGGTGTTCACTTACTCTTTTAAGCCTTGCTGGTCTTGGAAACTCTTTATCTCTCCATCAATTTTGAATGTCAGTCTTGCTGGGTAAAGTATTCTTGGCTGCATGTTCTTCTCATTTAGTGCCCTGAATATATCTTGCCAGACCTTTCTGACCTGCCAGACTTCTGTGGAAAGGTCTGACGTTATTCTGATGGGCTCTCCTCTGTATGTAAGGAGCTTCTTTGTCCTAGCTGCCTTCAAGAGAGTTTCTATACAGTTATAATTCCTCGTTCTTACTATTAGGTGTCTCTAGGACTTTCGAGAATCTATAATCATGGGGGTAGACCGTTCTGCCTCTAGTACATGAACACTGGTTCTATTCACCAGATTGGGAAAATTTTCATGGAGAACTTGTTCCACTGTATCTTCTAGACGTCTTTCTTTCTCCTCCCCTTCCGGGATTCCAGTAATTCTGACGTTGGAACGTTTCATGGCATCATTTATTTCCCTGATTCTGTTTTCGAGGCTTCTAAGCTGTTTGTTCCAGGCTTCCTCCTGATTCTTTCTCTCTATCTGTTTTTCCTCCAGATCACTAATTCTATCTTCTATCTCAGTTACCCTAGTTTTAGCGAATTTAGATTAGATTGGAACTCATTTAGGGCATTGTGAACATCATCCCTCGTGGTTTTCAGTTCTGCCCTAACATTGTGAACATCCTCCCTGGTGGCTTTCAGTTCTGTCCTAATCAATTCCATTTTGTCATCCATGGCTTTCTCCAGCCTAGCTATTGACTGGATAATTGTTATCCTGAATTCCCTTTCCGACATATTGTCTATGTCAGTAGCCATTAATTCTATTGCATAAGGCCCATCCTGTGAATTTTTTTTTCTCTTGTGCATTCCTCCTCCTAGTCATTTTGGTGAGAGATGGATGGACGGATGTAGCTGGATGTATCGAACGTGGCACAGTCAAGGTGCCCCCGGAATGAGTCTAAGCAATCAAGAGTCCCCATCCAAAAGAAAGAAAAAAAGAAAGAGAGAAGAAAGAAAAGAGAGAGAGAGAGAGAGAGAGAGGGAGAGAGAGACAGGAAAGAAAAAAGAAAGATAAAAGAGAAGGCTCAGCCCGAATGGGCCCCAAGGAAAGATTTGTGAAGTATACAAACAAATACAGACAAACAAAAAGACTGATAAAAGCATATGACAAGAGAAAAAAAAAATATATATATATAAAAGAACCTCATCCAAAAGAACCCCAAGTATTAGATTTATATACCACCAGGACAAACACAAATACATAGAAAGACTGGCAGAAGAAAAAGATGGTAGGGTGATTATAAATTCTCAGTGTGAGCGAGGAAGGTTATTTTGATTCTTCCTGGGCGTATCTTGATATCTTTGTTAATGGACACAACTTTCCTAAGATAATGGGGGATTAAAAATTGGTTTACCTATAGGGGTAGCATTGATTGGGAAAAGGGGATTACCTTGAAGTTTAACTCTATATTAATATTAAAAAATAAAAATAAAAAAAGAATGATCTAAACTAAAGTAAAATTTAAAAAAAAAATAAAAAATAGAAAAGCAAAAGAAAAATACAGGTATATGTATCAAAAAGTTCAGGTTAAAAGGTTTTATGGAATTTGAGGTACTGGACATCTCACTGTGATGGTAAATAGGCTAAAAATTATCTCTATAAAAAATAATATATTAAAAAAATGAACCAGAATAGTGGGAACAAATTTAAAATAAATGCTGTATCTATGAAGTAGTGGTGGTTGTTCACTTGTCTTTTTTTTTTTTTTTTTCCTGGTTGGCTTTCTTGGGGAGGGGCCTGCCCCATGGGTTTTCAGGCGTGTTTCCTGAGTTAAATTCTCCCGCTCCCCTCAAGGGGGTGGGCTCTGAGGAAACTGGTTTTTCAGGCTTTTGTTCTCTGGAGGTTTTATTTGTTCATTTGTTTTCTCTCCCCTTGGCAGCTCTTGATGTTTTTTGGAGGTTTAGAGAAAAGCAAACTGCACGAAGGCCTCCCTCTCAGAGAGAAGACTCAGTCTGTTCCCCTCTGGGTGCTACAGAGCACATAAGTTCCCCCTTGGCCCCTGGCAGAGCACGTTCCCAGTCGTGGTCCCTGGGGACACAGGAACTCCTGTTTGTACCCAAAACCATGACATTAGCAGCTGTCTGGGCAGCTCCAGACCTCCAGAGAGTTTCCAAGCAGCGATCACACACTGAGATTTTCCTGCTGGGCTGGCAGGGAGTACTCAGCCTTTCTGGAACCGAGAGCTCCTGTCTGGCGTCTGCATGCAACTCTCTCAGGGGAGGGTGTGGGACGCAACCCAGGCTCTGATAGCACGGTGTGGTGCACGCGTTGGAATTTTAAAAAGGCTGTGTTTCTGCTGGCTGGCGATGCTCCCAGCCCCTCATGGGAGCCACATTCCATGTGCCCTCAGGCGTACTCGCTCGAGTTCAGGGAACAAGACCTGGTTTCTTCCCCGCACTCTGGTTCAGTGCCGGTGTGGTTGTCCTCAGTCTGGGGACTTAAGCCCCTGTCCCTAAGCGCCCCAATTCCCACAATTTCACTTGCGATCCTTTGCTCTTTTTGAATGCTTTCAACCAGACTCCAAGTTAATGCTGGTCCCCAGTCATAGGGCTCTCTCATATTGGGGTATTACTTTCCAATGGGTTGCTTCTGGTGACACCCTCCCCCTTTTGTTTATCTTCTGAGACCAGTCGGATGTTCCCACTCCGTTTACCTCCCCACTGGCATCTTCTGCTCCCATAGAGGTCCAGAAGTGTATAATTCTAATCTCAGGCTGATTTCATCGGTGATCAGAGTTCCTTGGTAGGAAATCAGCTCATTTTACGGTATAAGTTGAAATGGCGCCTCCTCTTAGTTCCCCGCCATCTTCTCCCCTGATCCTGTGATTTCTGATAATATATCCCATTCTTGAGATGGGAATACAAAGACATTTTGTTAACTGAGACAGCTCAGGAATATCAGGGCATGTAGGATGTTTAGTGCAGCAATGGGAGTCGGCAACATAAGCAAATCCCATCAAAGTCTTGCATCAGTGAAGTGCTCAATGTCTTTGATAAATGAATGGCCTTCTGCACTGTGTTGCAGCACAGTGAGCTCCGTTCTCCTGACCCTGGAGGGGCCCCAAGGATGTGTTCCTTCATAACCCAAAGGCAGAGCAAGATTCATATTACCATGGGCCCCTGTTCCTTTGGGTAAATTCTCCCAACTCACCATGATCATGTGCAAGACTTGCAGAACTTGGGAAAGGACTTTAAAGACAATGGGAACACCTGGCATCACAACTTAGGAAAATGCATAACACAGGGCAAAATGATCCTCAATGAATGGGATGACACACATTTAGAGTCTCTTTTCTAATATTCTTCCAAATATGTGGACAATGACACTGCATTTGCCCAAAACAGGGACAGAGCCATGGAGGCAAGTTTGGGGAGGCAATGGGGATGCAGAATGATGTGGGTTCAGGACTTTAGGAGGCAGCTCAAGGCAGTACTAGGCTGGCTCTGGGACATGAGACACTTTTTTTTTTCTGATTTGGGACCCTGGGGGTTGTTTCTCCCCAGCACCTGCAATCACCCTAAGCCAGCGCTGGACTCTGTTGGCAGTGTGGGGCACCTTCTTGTCCTTCAAAGAGGTAGAGCAGAGGTTCTCGTCATTCAGCTCCTGCCCCATCTCCTGTGTGGAGCTCTATAAAGACAGTGTCCAGACGCCAGGCAGAAGGCTGCAGTGCCCTGTCTGGCTCCCTTTGCTGGTCTTCAGACACAGGGAACTTCCTTCCAGACACACCACTCCCCAGTATTCACACATCTCCGCAAAGGAGAGAAACGTCACACAGTTTCAGGGCCTTGGGTGTGCTCTAGCACAGGTAAGACACACCTCACAATCATCTTTCCACTCTGCCCACCATGACATTGGGGTGAACATAAAGGGATCACCAGGGTATCCACTGTCCTGAAACATCCTCCAGCCAGAGACAGAAAGCCCCACATATCACTTTTACCCAAAAATCAAGAGGATGGGATGGGACTGTTCTGGAATGGCTCAGAGGAGTGTCTTGGCCTGGTCTAGGCTCCTTTGTATTACCTTAAGGAACCTCCTGCCAAATGCCCCGAGGCACTGGGGGTGAAGTTTGGGCCAATGTCTGCAGCAAGAGAAAAACCAATTCCCCTGGGATTTCTGGAAGCCAGAGACCCAGGATGTAGGCACAGAACGAGAGAACATCTTTCCGTATCAGATGTCTCCAGCCAAGTATCTGGTACTGGACTACACTAGAATGTGGGTGCCTGGTTGTGGGGTCCAAATTCTGTTGGTGTCTGCGGTCAAGGAAGTGACTTCACTTCCTGAGATCACCTACCCATGTACACCCTGGATATTATCACCTACATAGAGAGTGTTCAGGGCTGCCATCTACTCATACCCTTTATGCATGCAAGACCACATCTGTACACAGGGACACCAACACACAGACCCTCTCCACAGACCCTCAAGAAGGGCTTAGTGCAGCCAGGGCCCCACATGGCTTCAGACACATCTCTCTACTCTTACCTTGACCCTGGATATGCCATTATACCAGTCAGGGGTCGTCTGCGTCTTGTCTGTTCAATACCGGTGATTCTAGCATGGGCTACCTCCAGATTTCAACAGGCATATGTAGAATAATATGTATGTTATTGGAGGAGAGGTGTCACAGGTAGGAAATACCTCCAAGCACCTTTTCCTCCTCTTCTCACTTTCTCTGAGCCTGCTACTCGTCAGATCCCACCGTACAATCCCTAATGGTGTGTGTGTGTGTGTGTGTGTGTGTACAGTGACTCTTCTTGGCACACATCTGTTCATCAGTGCTCATATTCTGGAGTCCCAGATGATGATATCCCCTCTACAGAGGGGTGGGCCATAATTTCTCAAGACCTTAGGCTTTCTAATTTTCAAAGAAAACCCTAAAGAAGGGATTGGAGCCTTGGGGCTTGATGGTCAGAATCCACCCTTACCAGTAGAGACTGCATATCTGGTGCTGAGACCTATTACCTCCTTTCCGATGGGCGTCATGTGGATAGGGGTCCACTCAGTGGGTTGCCATGACCTGGGATCCCCCTCAGACATGAACTTCCTGGAATGCCTCCTGTATATGATATCAATGCTCACTCTCACCCTGAAACCATCTCCAAGTCCGTAGTACCTGCCTTCAACACAACTTTTCTCCAGAGCCCTCCAGTGAATGGCTAGGTGCATCCAGGGTTCAAACGTTGAGGACACTCACAAAGAGCTGGGTTCATGCCTGGTTCAGCCTTCTTACAAGTCTGTCATTCTGGGCAAGGAACTGACCTTGCCCAGATGATGGGGTCTTAACCATCTCCTCCCAGTGATTCCCTGAAATCTTATATATTCTTTAAACAACTTTGTGTAACCCTGTCCCTTGGAGTGTGGTCTGGACTTAGTGATACCTTCCATTCCAGAGAACAGGATCCCATGATCCAAAACCCCTGTCTGAGATTTAGTTCTAAAAACTCATTGCCGGGGCGCCTGGGTGGCTCAGTGTGTTGGAGCCTCTGCCTTCGGTCCAGGTCATGATCCCAGGGACCTGGGATCGAGCCCCACATAGGGCTCTCTCTTGAGCGGGGAGCCTGCTTTCCTTCCTCTCTCTCTGCCTGCCTCTCTGCCTACTTGTGATCTCTATCAAATAAAAAAAAATAAAATCTTTAAAAACTCATTGCCCATCTCTGTGCTGCCTCTCACCCATGTTCTTTCTCAGATCCTGACCCTGGAATTCAAGGCCCTATGTTGAACCTTGACACACACATGGGCAGGTGACATAACAATGAGGGCCAACAACAGATAGAAGAACTAAGGCCTTTTGAGATGGACAGAATCCTTCCAACACCTGAAGTGAGCTCAGGTTATAATTGAAACAGGTCCTGCTTTGGTGTTGTCAACAGCCCCAAAGTACTGAGGGGCTCTGGCAATAGTCCCTAGCTGAGCACTGCTACATTGCTGAATTTAAAGACTCCTCTGAGACTGTGAGACAGTGTTCACTGGTTAAGCCCCCGAGTGTGGGGTAATGTGGTCAAACAGCACTAGTAGCAGGGTACTGGTAGTGTCCACCTGCCCCAGGCCATGGTCCTCCTCCCTTTCCTCTGCTCCCCTCTTCAGCATCCTCCTTTCTAGCACCCTGGCCTCCTTTCTTACCCCCATTCTGGGAACATGATGTTCTTCTTCCAATCCTCTGCTCCATGGTACACTCATCTGGGCTAAATACAATGGTATTTGTGCAGGGCTGCCTTCTTCTTTTCCTGCCACAGGAATTCTCAATGTCATCTCAGCATAGCCTTGTCGGATCCCTCCTCTGGTAGAGTTCAGGACCCACTATAATCCCTTACTCTTGTCTCATGGAGCAAATGCTCCTTTCATTCATCTTGTCAGTCATGTTTGTCCATCTGCCCCTCTAAACCCTGAGCACGAAGAGGGAGAAACTGTTCGCCTGATAAGAACTGGCACCACCTGACTGCTCAGGGCCCAGTGGCTGAATGAACATGAGAGAAGATCCAGCACACCACCAACCAGCTCTGTTGTCCAAGCCCAATTAATTTAGGTCACGTGCAAGTCCTGTTTTCTTTTGTTTCCTACATCAACTCTTTGTTCCATATGGGGCTCAAACTCATTATCCTGAGATCAAGTACCTCATGCCCTACTGACTGAGGAAGCCAAGTGCTTTTTTGGTCATTTTCTCTAGGTTCTAGACTGATAACTACCGATGTTTGCTTGCTGATTTCAACATATTCTAGTTAAAATCCCTTATGCTGGATTATCAAATGGCTGCCCAAATTACGCTGGCATGCTGTCATATATTTCTTCACATTACAGTGCTGAGTGGGTCTTCAGATTGGAGACTGAGCTCCTTCATGTGGTCTTCCAGGAGCCCAGAGTCCCTCCACCATGGGCTTTGTCACTCTCTTGATTGTCAAGCACTTCTGACGCCATCAGTACAAGGTGAATGTCTCTGAATTAAAGTGTTCAAGTGGTGAAACTTGTAGGAATCAGACAGAAAGAAAGACATTTTGGCACAGATGTATTTAGCACTTGAATGATGAGAGTCAAATAATTGGAAATGGCTCAGTTGTTCAACGATGGGTCTTTGAGTGCTGTCACTGAGAATGCCCAAGAGGACAGCAGCAACAGTGCCTGTCCACTGTGGGGGCATCAGGTAGAAGAAGAGCCTAGCCCCAAAAGTCTCACTACCTTCCACCCACAGCGTAACAAACACACACGCACACACACACACACACACACACACTCAAACACAATCTAGAGGGAAAAATCATTGGAACTGGGACAAAATCCATTACTGGCAATTATTTCATGGAGAAGGAACTTGTCTTCCTTTTGTCAGATTTAAATCATTATTTTACTACATAAACATCTTCTGGCTTAAAACTAAAGAACTATTTACTCTATTACCTGACTTGTTAGTAATAAAATGGGAAGATTTAAGATGTGATTTTAATATTTTTATAAATTGCCTATAATTTAAATTTAATTTAAATTTAAACATGGCCTATGCAAGATATTGAAAGAATTTAAAGGTGTCTCATGGACCCGGATTTTTCTATTTTACATGGCCTATGCAGGATAATGAAAGAATTTAAAGGTGTCTCATAGACATAGATTTTTCCCTCATTTCTGCCATTCAAGATATCCTTATGAAAGTGAACATTACCCCAGATAATGAGAGTGGCTTATTATGGGGCTTCCCATGATGATAGTTCCTTCAGGAACATTGGTTTTTACAAAATATTACTTTTATACAAAAATGAAAAATATATATATATCTTTCTTATATTCTGTAGACAGATAGAGAAAGCCACATTGTAGGATTCAAGTCACATGAAAATCCCAGATGAAGTATGGTACCAGAGACAGAGCGAAGAGCAGTGGTTCCAAGGACTGGGGTGCGGTAATGAGCAGTGAGTGATCAGTAGCCCAGGTTTCTCTGTGATAGAAATGTTCCACAAGTAATTAGTTGTGCAACACACTTAAAGTACTTAAAGGCACCTCAATATACCATTGAAAAGGATCAGAGTAAACTTTTAAGTAAACTCTAATAATACTTTATTTAACGAGCAAAATCTATTAAGCCATTTTAGAAGTGTATACAAAACACAAAAATTACAAAAAGGGCAAGGAACTCTGTCCTCGTGGTTCCAGCCAGCATGAGCTGCTGCTTGGTGGCTGAGTCTGGTTATTCCACTGAGAGAGGTGATGATCCCAAATGATCCCAAATGATCCAAAAAGGAGCATGGGCAGATCCCTGCTGGACCTTCAGATCAGGTAAAAGGGCTGATAGTTCTTCCATCTCAGGAGAGTGAATTAGAACCCTGACTACCACCTGCACTGGCCCCAATAGGGCAGGTGGTACCACTGTTCTTCCTGAGGGGTAAACTCCAGCACCAGGGATGGGGTGGGCCAGCCATGTGTTCAAAATACAGTGGGCACCTGAATGAGAGCTGGGGCGAGTTCCTGATGTGGTTCAGGATCTTTCTCTGGGCCTAGTGCTGTAGCTCCTTGAAAAGAAAGTATCATCAACATGATTGACTTCCCATGTCAATTCTAAATAAAGGAAACCTTTCCCAGCATTGAATGTCTTCTATGTCCAAGAACCAATGCCTGGGAGGTCTCCCTGACTAAAGGCAATGGGGACAGGGATCTGAGACTACTCACTCCTCTCGTCTCAAGTGTACTCTAGGCTCGGTCAGTGTGGCCCACCCAGCCCCCTCCACAGGCCCACATCAGTCAGTCCAGCCCTTCTTACTCCCAGACTCTGTCTCTTTGGGCTCAAGTTATTGCAGGAGTGAGAGAAGAAGCTGGGTATGGTGCTCCAAATCTGAGCCTGGAATATTGAGCTCCAAGTATGCCAGCATCATATTCAGGCTGAGAAATTCTGGTGGCTGGAGAAAACCTCGGACTATTTTTCTAGCCATGTGTGCAACATGGAGGAGATGGCCCTGAGAACAGACAGTTAGGCAGAGGAGTCAGAGGACTTTTGACCCTCCCAAACCAACATCCCAGGGAACCCCGTGATAACCTGGGTTCCTGGGCTCCCAGCTCCTATCAGAGACCAGTCCTAGTCTTTGTCCACCTGTGATCTGGCAGTCCTGCCTGAGACAGGTCTCATCATAGATGACAAGTTGGAAAAAGGCTCTATGAGTGTGAGTCTTGATCAATCCTGGGAGCATTTCTGTCTTTCTTAGGGGACCTGGACACACTCCTCAGTCTGTGTCCTTGTCCACTTGCCACAGAACTCAACTGCACATTCCCAGGGAGGGGTGGTGTCTTCCCTCTTAATTACCCTCACTGCACATGCCACCGTGCTGTGAATATCCAACTAAGAAGGGAACTAAGGGACTCTGTCTCTTGTTAGGCCTCCCCAGGACCCTCCCAGTACCTCAAATATTACCTCTTCTGCCCTTGTCCTGCCTCTTTCACTAGTTTCCACGAGTGGGTCTCCTTCCACTGACACTATTCTCCCACCAGGTGGGGAATGACTGGTCCCTGATCTCTCACTGGTCTTCTGAGCACCCTCTGAGCACCCAGTGTCCGGGTTCCAACAGATTGCTAAGTGTGATGTTTCCTACAGCCTCTGTCTGCATCCCTGGATTGGTGTAGAGTCAGGCCTAGGAAGAGGCTGGGTGGGGAAAGACTCTCTTAGGGGATAAAGCTGTCCTCCAGCCCACTCCGCTCTGTAAAGATGCCCACATATGCAGTACCCCCGGGCCTCTTCCTTTCTCCAGATGGAACTGTCAGACCTTCACCCTTAAGGAGGAATCACAGATGTGTGGGATGAGTGTCCAAGAGTCCTCCAACTCACAGTTCCATGTCTTCCATGCGGGTGAGAGAATTCCCTCATGTATCAGCCAAAGCTGACTCACATATTCTGCTGCTCCTAGACTCTGCCAACCTCATCATAGCTGGAGTAAATACACCCATATCTATTTGTTAAACCTTTTTTTTTTAAGATTTTATTTACTTAGTTGACAGAGAGAAGGAGATCACAAGTAGGCCGAGAGAGAGGCAGAGAGAGGGTGAATCAGGCTCCACGCCGAGCAGAGAGCCTGATGTGGGGCTCAATGCGGGGCTTGACCCAGGACCCTGAGACCATGACCCGAGCTGAAGGCAGAGGCTTAAACCCCTGAGCCACTGAGGTGCCACAACACCCATATCTAGTGGAAGCCAGGGGTCATGACATAAAATGTCCTGTGGATGTTAACTCTTATTGTGTCCAGTGTCACTGTTTGTCCCCTAAATAGTCTGGAGCCCTGGGGAGCTGTCTGTTCTGTGCAGGGTTCACGGTCAGGTCCTAGAGGATTGCCTGTGATGAGTGGGACTTCCTGAATGCTTCCTGAATGAAAGGGCCCCAACCCACCTATTACAGATATTTGAGTGGGTCTGGAACCCCTGTTCACCCCTGGGGACACATGCTATGGCTTTGCCCAGGAACAGTCCACAGATAGAGTCTCGTATTTCCTTAAAAAAATTGCTTTTCAGTGTTCCAAACTCATTGCATATGCACCACACCCTTCCTCCATGCAATGCGTGCCCTTCATAATACCCACCACCAGGCTCACCCAACGTCCCATCCCTGTCCCTCCAAAACGCTCAGATTGCTTTTCAGAGTCCATAGTCTCTCATGGTTTGTCTCCCCATCCAATATCCCCCAACTCCCTTCTCCTCTCTATCTCCCCATGTCCTCCATGTTATTCTTTATGCTCCACAAATAAGTGAAACCATATGATAATTGACTCTCTGCTTGACTTATTTCACTTAGCATAATCTCTTCCAGTCCCATTCATGTTGATACAAAAGTTGGGTATTCATCCTTTCTGAGGGAGGCATAATACTCCATAGTGTATATGGACCATATCTTCCTTTTCCATTCGTCCATTGAAGGGTATCTTGGTTCTTCCCACAATTTGGCGACTGTGGCCATTCCTGTGATGAACATTGGGGTATGTGTGGTCCTTCTTTTCACTACATCTGTATCTTTGGAGTAAATACCCAGTAGTGCAATTGCAGGGTCATAAGGAAACTTGATTTGACATTGTTTTAAATATGACTCATCCCTGAAAATTTTTTGGAACAGTGCCAAGTTGCAAAATTAAAATATATATTTATTTATATCTATATCTATCTACACACACATAGATAGATAGATAGATAGATAGATAGATAATTTATTTATTTGGCAGAGTGAGATGACCATAGAGGGCATACAATAGGAGCAGGAGAGGGAGAAGCAGGGATCCCATTGAGCAGGGAGCCCAATGTGGGGCTTGATCCCAGGACCCTGGGATCATGACCTGGGCCAAAGGCAGACACTTAAATGAATGAACCACTCAAGTGTCCCTAAAAATATTTAAAGTGATATTACTCAGGTATGTTTTATGAAGTGAATGACCTCCCTATGCTCTAAAGAGGATATTTAAGATTTCATTTGGATTAACATATGAGAACAGCTTAGAATTACTCTGGGTTCTCAGTGTCTTGTCTCTGAGATCCTCTGTGGTAAAAGTGCAATATAGAAAAAGAAGCTACAATGGAAAGTCTTCTCATAAATATTCTACTGCTGTCCTCGTAAATACACCCCTTTTCTGCTTAATGAAATCTGAAGTAACTTTCAGTAGAGTAGAAATCTAGGAAGTTTATTTATATAAAGGTGATAAGTGAGGTAATTTTTATCAATAGGAGAATGTAGGTCATGCATGTTTTGATTTAAATCTCATAAAGATATAAAATAGAATCATTATTACATTTTAAATAAAATGTATTTTTCACTCTTCATATTTTATTAAGATTCTTATAAGTAACTAAATGATTAATTTTTAAATTTAATTTAATTTTTTCTAAGTTACAAGACCAATTATTTATGCACCACACTCAGTGTTATATGCAATACATGCCATCCTTAATACCCACCACCAGGCTCACTTATCCCCCAATCCCCGCCCCTCCAAAACCCTCAGTTTGTTTCTCAGAGCCACAGTCTCTCATGCTTCGTCTCCTCTTCCAATGTCCTCAGTGTAATTTCCTATGCACCACAAATAAGTGAAACCATATAATAATTGTATTTCTCTGCTTGACTTATTTCCCTCAGCATAATCTCGTCCAGTCCTCCATATTGATACAAATGTTAGATATTCATCCCTTCCTATGGCTGCATAATATTGGATTGTATATGTGGATCATATCTTCTTTATCCATTGTTTGATGAAGGGCTTCTTGTCTCTTTCCACAGTTTGGTGACTGTGGCCATTGCTGCTGTGAACATTGGGGTACAGATGGCCCTTCTGTTCACAACATCTATATCTTTGGGGTATACCCAATAGTGCAATTGCAGGGTCATAAGGAAGCTCTGTTTTTACTTTCTTAAGACATCTCCAAACTGTTTTCCAAAGCGGCTGCAACAACGTGCATTCCCACGGACAGTGTAAGAGGGTTGCCGTTTCTCTACATCCTCTCCAAAACCTGTTGTTTCCTTTCCTGTTAATTTTGGCCATTCTAACTGGTATAAGGTGATATCTCAGTGTGATTTTGATTTGAATCTACCTGATGGTAATTATGAAGAACATTTTTCATGCGTCTGTTAGCCATTTGCATGTATTCCATGGAAAAAGTGTCTCTTCATGTCTTCTGCCCATTTTTTCACAATATTATCTCTTTTTTTTTTTTGGTGTCGAGTTTGAGGTGTTCTTTATAGATCTCGAACAACAGCCCCTTGTCTGTAGTGTCCTTTGCGAATATCTTCTCCCAGTTCATGTGTTGCCTCTTTGATTTGTTGACTGTTTCCTTTGCTGTGCAGAAGCTTTTGATCTTGATGAAGTCCCAAAAGTTCACTTTTGCTTTTGTTTCCTTTGCCCTTGGAGACATATCACAAAAGAAGTTGCTGTGGCCTAAGTCAAAGAGGTTACAGCCTATGTTCTTCTCTAGGATTCTGATGTATTCCTGCCTCACTTTGAGGTCTTTTATCCATTTCAAGTCTAGCTTTGTGTAGGTTGTAACAGGATGGTCATGTTTCATTCTTCTACAAATAGCTGTCCAATTGTCCCAGCACCATTTATTGAAGAGACTGTCTTTTTTCCACTGGATATTTTTTCCTGCTTTGTCGAAGATTATTTGACCATAGAGTTGAGGGTCCATATCTGGGCTCTCTCTGCTCTTCCCCCTTGTCTATTTGTCTATTTTGGAGCCAGTAGCATGCTGTCTTGATTATCAAAGCTTTGTAACAAAGCTTGAAATCAGGCAATGTGATGCCCCAGTTTTGTTTTACTTTTTGAAAATTTCCTTAGCAATTTGGGATCTTTTCTGGTTCTATACAAATTTTAGGATTGTTTGTTCCAGCACGTTGAAGATGCTAGTGGAATTTTGACTGGGATGGAATTGAAGTATAGATTGCTCTGTGCAGTACAGGCATTTTTACAATGTTTATTCTTCCAATCCATGAGCATGGAATGCTTTTCCATCTTTTTGTGTCTTCTTCAATTTCGTTCATGAGTGTTCTTTAGTTCCTTAAGTACATATCCTGTACCTTTTTGGTTAGGTTTATTCCAAGGTATTTTGAGGTTCTTGGTGCTATAATAAAATGAATCAATTCTCTAATTTCCCTTTCTATATTTTCATGGTTAGTGTATAGGAAAGCAACTGATTTCTGGGCATTGATTTTGTATACTGCCACATTACTGAATTGTTATATGCGTTCTAGTAGTTTGGGAGTGGAGTCTTTTGGGTTTTCCATATAAGGTATCATGTCATCTGCTAAGAGAGAGAGTTTGACTTCTTCTTTCCCAAATTGAGTACATTTTATTTCTTTTTGTTGTCTTACTGCTGTTTCTATGACTTCTAGTACTATCGAGAAGAAAACTGCCAAGACAAGGCATCCTTCTCGTGTTCCTGATTTCAAAGGAAAGGCTGTAAATATTTTCCCCATTGAAAATCATATTCACTGTGGGCATTTCATTGATCAATTGATGAAGTTGAGTAATGTTCCCTCTATCCCTTTACTTTGAAATGTTTTTTTTTGTTTGTTTGTTTAAAATTTGTTTTTCTTATTTATTTATTTGACAGACACAGATCACAAGTAGTAGTCAGAGAGGCAGGCAGAGGGAGAAGCGGGGGAAGAAGGCTCTCTGCTGAGCCGAGAGCCTGACATGGGCTCAATTGAGAGGACCTCTCAAATGAAAGGACGATGTGGTTCTCTCTTCTCTTATTGATTTTTTCTATCACATTGATTGATTTGTGAATATTGAACACCTCTTGCTTCCCAGAGATCAATTCTACCGGGTCATGGAGGATAATCTTTTTAATATACAATTGGATCCTATTAGCTAGGATCTTGCTGAAATCTTGGTGTCCATATTCATCAGGGATATTGGTCTGAAATTCTTCTTTTTGATGGGATCTTTCCCTGGTTTGAGGACCAGGGTAATGCTGGCTTCATAGAAAGAGACTTGAAGTTTTCATTTTCTTACTATTTATCTCTTTTTATTTATTTTCCTTCTGTTTTCTATTTATCTAAAGAACCACTTAACATTGGCAGGGAGTCATCACTGTGAAATTTCCTATAAATGCTAGTATGGCAAATTGTTAACTAATGAGGACTGTACTTCTCCAACGGACAGTCCTACAGGTAATGCCAAGAGGTCAAGACAAGGATTGTTAGTAATGATTATCCATTTGGACCCTGTGCCTTCTGTTGAGAGAAGCCTTCTGCTGGGGCCTCAGGATTTTGTTGTACACTAAGTGGTACCTCAATAAGCCTGGGGAGAAATGTCACCACAACTGGAAAACATGTTCATAGGGTTGTAAATTAAAAAAAACATACTTCAGAATCTCTTTTATGAGTCAGTAATAACTTCATCTAACAATAAACCTCACCTCTGAGCAAGCTTTAGATTTCTCTCATGCCATTTGATAGAGCATAAGGAAAGAAAAGGCACCATCATGGTCTTTGTGTGCTATGTGTGGGAACAGAGACTTGAAGACTACATAGGCACAGGGCCAGCATATGAGAAGCAGGGCACTGAAATTTTGGTGCCTTGCTTCCAAAACCCCACACTTTCTCTCACATCTCCATTGCCTGGAAGAGACTGTAAATTTATACTCTGAGTTTGGCATCAACTATGGCTTTAGTCCTTGCTCTGGAGCCTCCTGTGCCCATGCCATGTGAAAGACATCAGGCCAAATCCTTCCTCAACATTCAAATACTTTTAGCATCCAATGGGTATTTCCCATAATGATGCTTCACTGTTTCTCCTTCCCTCTCTCCCAAACTCTTTTGAATACAGGCAGTTTCAGAGTTAATCCTCCCACAGTCTTCAACGTCTGAAGTTCTGGAGCAGTCCTCCTTGCTCTGGCAGTCAAGCCCTAGGGCAGTCACATCACAGTAGAGCTCTGGAGGGCAGTTGACCTGAGAACCTAAACCTTAGCTTGGTAGCCAGGACCCTTCACAGTCTACTTCAAAGGAGCATAGACTCTCAGTGCTGGAATGAAACAGCGGGGCACATCAAACTATACACCTCATTTTATATTATTTATTTAATTTTAGATTGTATTTATTTGTTTGACAGAGTGAAGGATACAAAGAGAGAGAGCTCAAGCAGGGGGAGTGGGAGAGGGAAAAGCAGACTCTCCACTGAGGAGGGAGCCCAATGAGGGGCTCAATCTTGGGACCCTTGTGGATCATTACCTGAGCCAGAGGCAAATGCTTAATGACTGAGCCACCGGGGCACCCCTATACACCTACACTGTAGAATAGAGAAGATTTGGCTTCATTTTAATACATAAGAGGATAATTGTTGGATGATATGGTTATACTATGTCCATTTTTAAGTACTCTTTCCCCCCAATGTGGGACTCAACCTCATGACCCCGAGATCAAGAGTCACTCACTCTTCTGATTATGTGAGCCAGGGGCCCCTATGTTGAATTTTTTGGGAAAACTTGACACTGATTTCCATAGTGGCTGCACCCATTTACAGTCCTACCAACAGAGCCTGTTTACCATCCCACTAGAGCCCAATAGAGCACAGTTCCCTTTCCTCCACATTTAGGCCAAAATTCTTGTTTGGCCTTCTGGATACTAGTAATTCTGACAGGTGACAGGTGACAGGTGACATCATCTTGGGCTCTGATTTGCATTTCCCTGGCGAAAAGTGGTGGTGAACATCTCTTCATTTATTTTTTGGCCCTTTCTGTGTTTTCTTTGAAAAAATATCTAGTCTGAACTCTGCTAATCTTGTAACTGCTATCTGTTTTTGTGTTATTGAGTTGTATGAGTTCTTCAATATATTAGGTATGAGACATTTATCAGTTAGGTAGTTTGCAAATATTTTCTCTTTTTCAGTATGTTGTCTTTACAATGTGTTGATGACTGGAGATTTCCTTTGCTCTACTGAAGGCTTTTATTTTGATGCAGTTCCCGTTGTTTTTCATTGTAGCTTTTGCTTCTGATGTCAAATCCAAAAATCAGTGTCAAGAAGGAACCCAAGAAACATTCTTCCAAAAAAATTGTGTTCAGGGAAAGAATGAATAGATCTCTTCTGACACCTCTGTGCTATGTAGTTTTAGTAGGTTCTTGCCTGCCTCAGTCAGCACTGCATCTGACTCTAGGTCTCAGAAACTGGAGTTCAGATTTTGGTCATGGAGCTTATTATAAAAAGGCAGGGTGTTAATAACATTCTGCCCAATTTCCAGCTAGGTATTTTATGGGTGTAGCTGTTTTGTTGAAGTCCTTGCCACATTGTGACTTCGTTCTTGTGGATCAAGTGGGATAGACATTCAGTTGCACTGCTTTACTTGAGGTTGACCAGTGTTTTCAAAGAACTTATTGTGGAGACTGTTGCTCCCCTATTTTATATTCTTGGAGCTTTTGTTGTTAATCAACTGACTACATTTGTGTGGGTTTTTTTCTGGGTTTTTCTACTCTGTTCCATTGATCTGTGTGTCTGTCTGTAGGTCGATAACATATGATTTCCATTTCTAGAACATTGTAACACATTTTGAATTCAGAAAGCATGATGCCTCCAGGTTTGTTTTTTCTCCAAATGGCTTTGGCTATTCAGGGCCTTCTGTGGTAGGATCCTTTGTAGGATTATTGGTTTTATTTCTTAAAATGCCATTAGATCTTGATGGGGTTTGCGCTGAACACTTAGATCGCTTTATGCAGTGTGGACCTTTGGATTACATATATTCTAGGGCTCCATTAGCATGGTATATCTCCAGACTTAATTCTGTCTTCTTCAAATTCTTTCATTAATGATTTAAGGTTTCAGTATGCAGGTCTTTCACCTCCAGGTGAAAATAATTCCTATGTATTTTATTCTTTTTGAGTGATTATCAATTAAAATTATATATTTTTTTCATTTCTGTCCTTGATAGCATGTTATTTGTGTATAGAAATGAAAATCATTTTTGCATATAGAATCTGTGTCCTTAAGTTTAGGACTTAATCCATCTATTAGTTCTACAAGGATTTTTGTAGAGTCATTAAGGGATCAATATATGACACCATCTTCTCCTAATAAGCAAAAAATAATCTGGGAATATAAGGTGATGTCTTCTAACTGGGAAAAGAGGATACAGATATATTGAGTGATAGTTTTCAAATTGTCTAAAGTGTTTTATGGTTAGTGGAAGCAAAGGAATCCATAAATATGACATGTTTTCTTTACTGCTTTCTTTCAACCAGATATACAGAGTTGTGTTGTGGACCAGTTATTTCCCATACTATCCCTCTGTATACCCTGTGCCTCTTGGGAAGCATCCACCATTCTCCCTACTTTCTATCCTGGAACCCAAGGCCTGACTCAGTTACTCAGAAAATATTTCTCGAAATAGTACATTTGGGAAAAAGCCCATTTTCCACAGATTTCCTAGAAGACACATTCCAAAACGTTGAATTTTACGGAACTGTTTTGATCTCTCTGTGAATCCTTGAAGATGCCCAACATTGACTGTGGCTTGTTTTGCAGACAGATTAGGGAACTCCTGCAATGTCTCCTGTGGCCCCCAGAGGGGTGTTTGTACTCTTAACAAGGACACCGACACTGCTCCACCCCCGCAGAACATATAAGTTAACCTCCTTTTGGATTTCCTTCATAATCTCAGTGCATTTCTTCAAGGAAAGAATACATATTATTCTACAGATTCTTGCAGATCTATTGACAGCTCCCCACAAGTGACAACCTAAGGTACTAGAGTGACTAAACCACATCCGTTCTTAAAACTACCAATACATAAAATTATAAATGACTGAATAAAGGTCCATGGACCCTCCCTTCAGAGAGACAGAAAATGAACCTCAAATGGGTCACAGATCTAAATTCAAGAGCCAAAACTATAAACCTCGGAGAAGAAAGCCTAAGAACAAATCTTCCAAGACCTTAACTCTGGCTTCTATTTCTTAGGGATGACACCAGAATCAACAAATGCATGGTACATGGGTAAATTGGCCACTGACATGGATGCCTTTCCTCTGGACTCCAAACGTGATCCCAGGCACCAGGCAGGAACGGTATGAGTCATTTCTTTCTACATCCCACTTAGCAGTACTCATTACATTCTCCTATTTAAGGAAGGGGTCTGTCGCTTCAGAGCCCTGCTTGTGGTCACCCAGCAACAGAGAGA
The DNA here is from genome assembly GCA_004024625.1 of Mellivora capensis. Taxonomy (NCBI): domain Eukaryota; kingdom Metazoa; phylum Chordata; class Mammalia; order Carnivora; family Mustelidae; genus Mellivora; species Mellivora capensis. Next base: position 90,519 of record PISX010004915.1, on the reverse strand, counting down.
CTAAGCAGGGACTAGAACTGCTGTCTGTCTGCCCTTGAACTCTGTGTTCCATCTACATGGCTCACTCCTGGAATTCAGAGGTGCAGAAAGCTCCACATCCAACCCCGAGGCCTGGAGACCTCATTGAATTCAAGGGACAGTGGTCCCACCTCTGACTTGGGCTTGTCCTGTGTCTGCTGTCTGATTATACTGTGCCTTGGCACTGAGGACTCTCTGAGTAACAGCCAGCCTTTGTCTGGGTAGGAGGAGGTTTCTCCCTGGTTACAAAGGCTCATGTAACCTCAGAGTTGAGAAGTCTCTTCTGAAGCCTCTGGATGCAACCTTCTTGTGAGGTTGGGCCCACAATGCTGCCAAGCCCTGGGTTCAAGTCCTGCCTGTGACTCAATGGGGATCATGGAAAGGTGCAGTTTCTTAAAACCTTGGTTTCCTTCTTCATCAAACAGAGGCAGTATTTCTACCTTCCACATGGAATTGTTACGGGAATTGACTGACATGATTCATGCTCTCAAAAGATACCCAGTGAGGCACCTGGGTGGCTCAGTGGGTCACAGCCTCTGCCTTAGGCTCAGGTAATGATCCCAGGGTCCTGGGATCGAGCCCTACATCGGGCTCTCTGCTCAGTGAGGAGCATGTTTCTCCCTCTCTCTCTGCCTACCTCTCTGCCTACTTGTGATCTTTGTTTTGTCAAATAAATAAATAAAATCTTTAAAAAAAGATACTCAGTAATCCTTAGTTTTACCTGCTAAAATTAGCCCAAAGGAAGCACATTGCTTTCACAGGCTCTGGGCATCTGCCTTATTGTGTCCCTTCAGCCTGCCAATCAAGGCTCCCCTGACTCAGTTGTCTTTCCAAAACCTTCATCGCCTCCAGTATGGGATCCCACAACACTGGGGCTCATCCTCCAGACCTAGGCCAGCCCTGGGGCGGGATGTCACCCAGAGCTTCTGTCCTGGACATGGACAATACTCACTGTGGAGACTGGCAGGCTTGAACCTCCTGAACTGTCACCTGTTTCTGGAACAAATATGTGAGAGCCTTTTGATAGTCCCTATGTTCATGTAAGAAACCCCGCCCCCCCCGTGGCTGGACCAGTAGAGCGCATATGGGGCTTGCCATGCCCTGAGGCCCCCACCCCTAACCAGATGTCAGGTTTTCCAGTCGCCCATACCCAGGGCTCTGCGCTGGAATCCATCTTTGGAGGGACACCTAAGGCAGAAAACAGGACTCTTCCCTTCCCACAGAATGGCCCCAAACTCTTGAGAGCTGGGCCAATTCCCCAGAGAGGGAGACTCATCCAAGGCCCAGGCGGCCACCCCTGCATTTATTAGGAGCTGTGACAATCCTTCCAGGTAGGAGAATCCTGAAGGGCTCCTGAGTCACCACCACATTCGAAGGTCTCCATGGACACCAACCCACTTCATGACCCATCCTCATGAGAGTCCATTTCAACTCAGCCCTCTTGGTAGCTCAACGAAGAGCCAGCATATGGAAAAGGTCTTGTTGCTAGAAGCCAAAAGAAATTTAAGGTGGGATGTCCAGGTATCCATGCTTAGAGCCCGTCTCTGGAGACTTTCCATATTGGGCGTCCTGGAGTCGAGCAACAGGACTCAACTGTACCGCAGAAGGAAACATTGCTGTTCGGAGCAGCTCACAGCCCCCAGCGTGGGAAAACCTCCATGGCTTCATCAAGCCCCCACATCCTAAAGGAGCCATCATGGACACAATCTCCAGCCTGAGCCAATGTTTGATCCTCACCCTGACTTCACATGCAGGAGAGGTCGATTCAGCCTCTGCACGGTAGCCCTGGTGTGCTCTTGGCCCGAAATCTCTCTCCAGCTTGTTTTCAGACTTCCATCCTCACACTCCTGGCCCATGAGATCTCCAGATTGGGTATTACAGACCCACACTGAAGCACACTGCCTGCTCAACAGAAAAAAAATGTTGTCCTATGTGGCTGCCCAGAAACTCCAAAAGAGGTACAAGCTGCACGAACCCGTGACCGCACCCCAACTTCATAATAAACCTGGGCAAAAATGTTCTGTATGACACAGTCTCAGCCCAGACCTCCCGACAGACACCCAGACAGCTGGCCGCACAACCAGCACATCCAGCCCGCCATGGCCTTAGGCCTTCATCTCTAGCCAACCTGGGTTTTCAGGCACCTGAGCCTAGACCTGCTCTCCAATCCCTGCACAGGGGGGAACCTGATGCACAAATCAGTGCTCCTCCTGCCCCATGGCAGGACAACTTGCTGTTGGCATGGTTTCAAGCCTTCTGGGTAGGAGAGACCTCAATGGCCCATGAGGCCACACCCATGCTTGAAGGCCTCCTAGAGCACAAACACGCATTATGAACCTCAGCGTGAGCCACCTGTTCCAGTAAGGCCTCTCCGTGGCTGGACTAAGAGAGCGTATATGGGGCTTCCCATACCCCAAGGACCCCAATCCTAACCAGACGTCAGGTTTTCCAGTCGCCCATACCCAGGGCTCTACTCTGGAATCCGTCTTTTGGAGGGATACCTGAGGCACAAAAAAAGGCTCCTCCCTTCCCACAGAATGGCCCCAAATTCTTGAGAGCCAGGCCAATTCCCCAGAGAGAGAGACTCATACATCGTGCAGGTGGCCACCACTGCATTTCTTTGGAGCTGTGTCAATCCCTCTGGGTAGGATTATGCTGAAGGGCCCCTGAGCCCCCCCACCATTCCAAGGTCCCCATGAACACCAACCCACGTTATGACCCATCCTCATGAGAGCCCATTTCAACTCATCTCCCTGGTTAGCTCACCCAAGAGCCAGCAGATGGAAAAGGCCTTGTTGCTAGGAGCCAAAAGGAATAAGAGATGGGGTTTCCAGGCATCCATGCTTAGAACCCTTTTCTCGAGACTTTCCGTATGTAACCTCCTGGAGCCAACCTACAGGACTAGACGGTCCTGCAGAAGAAACCTTGTAGTTTGGAGCAGCTCACAACCACCAGCGTAGGAAAACCTCCATGGCCTCATCAGGCCCCCATATCCAGAAGGGGCCATCATGGACATAAACTCCAGCCTGAGCCAACGTCTGATCCTCGCCCTGACTTCAGTTGCAGGAGGTCTCGATTCATTCTCTGCACGGTAGGCCTGCTGTGCCCTTGGTCAGAAACCTATCTCCACTTTTGATTTCAGACTTCATTCCTCACACTCCTGGCCCATGAGCTCCCCAGATTGGGAATTCCGGATGCACACAGCCGCACACTGCCTGCACACCAGAAGAAAAACTTTGACCTATGGGGATTCCCAGAAACTCCAGCTGAGGTACAGGCCGACCGAACACTTGACTGCATCCCAAATGCATAATATACCCTTTGCAATAATGCACTGTCTGACACAGCCTCAGCCAAGACCTCCTGACAGACACCCAGACAGCTGGCCGCAAAACCAACACATCCGGCCCCCCATGGCCTTAGGGTTTCATCTCTTCCCAACATGGGTTTTCAGGCACCTGAAGCTACACCTGATCTCCAACCACTGCACAGGGGTAAAAGTGATAATCAAATCAGAGCTCCTCCTGCACAATGGCAGGACCCCTTGCTTTTGGCATGGAGTCAAGCCTTCAGGGTAGGAGACACCTGAATGGCCCATGAGGCCACGCTCATTCTTGAGGGCCACCTTGGGCACAAAAGCGCATTGTGACCCTCTGTGTGAGGCCCGAGTTCAAGTAAGGACTCTCCGTGGCTGGACCAATGGCACGCATATGGGGCTTTACATGCCCCAAGGACCCCAATCCTAACCAAAAGTAGGGTTTTCAAGTCGCCCATACACAGGGCTCTGCTCTGGAATCCATATTTTGGAGGGACACCTGAGGCACAAAACAGGACTCTTCCCTTTCCACAGAATGGCCCCAAACCCTTGAGAGCCTGGCCAATTCCCCAGAGAGGGAGACTCATCTTGGCCCAGGTGGCCACCCCTACATTTCTTTGGAGCTTTTTCAATCCCTCTGGGTAGGAGAATCCTGAAGGGCCCCTGAGCCACCACCACATTCCAAGGACTCCATGGACACAAACCCACATTATGACCCATCCTCATGAGAGTCCATTTCATATCAGCCCCCTGGGGAGCTCAACGAATAGCCATCAGATGGAAAAATCCTTGTTGCTAGGAGACAATAGGAATTCAAAGGGGTGTGTACAAGCGTCTATGCTTAGAACTCTTCTCTCCAGACTTTTCATATGAGGTGAACTGGAGCAAACCAACAGGACTTGACGGTACTGCAGAAGAAGCCTTGCGGTTTAGAGCAGTTCACAACCCCCAGCTTGGGAACACCTCAATGGCCTCATCAGGTCCCAACATCCTGAAGGGGTCATCATGGGCACAAACCACAGCCTGAGCCAACGTCTGACCCTCGCCCTGACTTCACAGGCAGGAGGTCTCGATTCATCCTCTGCACGGTAGGACTGCTGCGTGCTCGGCCTGAAACATATCTACAGCTTCTGTTTTCAGACTTCAGTCCTCACACTCCTAGCCCACTAGCTATCCAGATTGGGTATTCCGGAGCCACACCGAAGCACACAGCCTGCTCTCCAGAAGAAACACGTTGTCCAATGGGGTTGCCCAGAAACTCCAAATGAGGTATAAGCCGCAAGATCCCTGGACGGCACCCATACTTCATAATATACCATGAGCACTACTGCTCTGTCTGACACAGCCTCAGCCCAGACCTCCAGACAGAAACCCAGACAGCTGGCCGTGCAACCAGCACATCTGTCCCGTCATGGCCTTAGGCAATCATCTCTTGCCAACCTGGGTATTCAGGCACCTGAACCTAGACTTGATCTCCAATCCCTGCATAGGGAGGAATCTGATGAACAAATCAGAGCTCCTCCTGCCCCATGGCAGGACACCTTGTGTTGGCATGGTGTCAAACCTTCAGGGTAGGAGAGACCTGAATGGCCCATGAGGCCACGCCCATGGTAGAGGGCCGCCTTGGAAAAAAATACGCATTGTGACACTCAGCGTGAGCCCCATGATCAAGGAAAGCCTCTCCGTGGCTGGACCAAGAGCCTGCATATGCGGCTTGCTATGCCCTGAGAACCCAATCCAAACCAGACATCAGTATTTCCAGTCGCCCATACACAGGGCTCTGTTCTGGAATCCTTCTTTTGGAAGGACACCTGAGGCACAAAACAGGATACCTCCTTTCCCACAGAATGGCCCCAAACTCTGGAGAGCAGGGCAAATTCCCCAGAGAAGGAGACTCATCCATGGCCCAGGCAGCCACCCCTGCATTTCTTTGGAGCTGTGTCCATCCCTCCAGGTAGGAGAATCCTGAAGGGCCCCTGAGTCACCGCCACATTCCAAGGTCTCCATGGGTACCAACCCACATTATGACCCATCCTCATGAGAGTCCATTTCAACTCAGGCCTCTTGGTAGCTCACCCAAGAGCCAGGAGATGGAAAAGGTCTTGTTGCTAGGAGCCAAAGGAAATTTAAGGTGGGGTGTCCAGGCATCCAGGCTTAGAGCCCTTCTCTCGAGACTTTCCATATATGGAGTCCTGGAGACAACCAAGAGGACTCGACTGTACCACAGAAGGAAATATTGCTGTTGGGAGCAGCTCACAACCCCCAGCATGAGAAAACCTCCATGGCCTCATAAGACCCCCACATCCTGAAGGAGCCGTCATGGACAATCTCCAGCCTGAGCCAAGGTCTGATCCTCGCCCTGAATTCACATGCAGTAGGGGTTGATTCAGCCTATGCACGGTAGGCCTGGTGTGCCCTCAGACCAAAACCTCTCTCCAGCTTGTGTTTTCAGACATTCGTCCTCACACTCCTGGCCCATGAGCTCTCCAGATTGGGAATTAGAGAGCTACACTGAAGACAATGCCTGTTCAACAGAAAAAACACGTGTCCTATGCGGCTGCCCAGAAACTCCAAAAGAGGTACAAGCCACACAACCCCGTGACCACACACCAACGTCATAATAAACCCTGGTCACTAATGTTCTGTCGACACAGCCTCAGCCCAGACTTCCCGACAGACACCCAGACAGCAGCAGCACAACCAGCACATCCGGCCCGCCATGGACTTAGGCCTTCATCTCTAGCCAACCTGGGTTTTCAGGCACCTGAACCTATACCTGATCTACAATCCCTGCACAGGGGGGAACCTGATGCACAAATCAGAGCTCCTCCTGCCCCATGGCATAGTGTCAGGCCTTCTGGGTACGAGAGACCTCAATGACCCATGAGGACAGGCCCATGCTTGAGGCCTCCTAGAGCACAAACACACATTGTGACCCTCAACGTGAGCCCCGTGTTCCAGTAAGGCCTCTCTGTGGCTGGACCAAGAGAGGGTATATGGGGCTTGCCATTCCCCGAGGCCCCCAATCCTAACCAGACATCAGGTTTTCCAGTCGCCCATACCCAGGGCTCTGCTCTGGAATCCGTCTTTTGGAGGGACACCTCAGGCACAAAAAAGGGCTCCTCCCTTCCCACAGAATGGCCCCAAATTCTTGAGAGCCGGACCAATTCCCCAGAGATGGAGATTCATCCATCGCGCAGGCAGTCACGCCTGCATTTCTTTGGAGGTGTGTCAATTCCTCAGGGTAGGATTATCCTGACGGGCCCCTGAGCCCCCCCACCATTCCAAGGTCTCCATGGACACCAACCCACGTTATGACCCATCCTCATGAGAACCCATTTCAACTTATCTCCCTGGGTAGCTCACCCAAGAGCCAGCTGATGGAAAAGGCCTTGTTGCTAGGAGCCAAAAGGAATAAGAGATGGGGTTTCCAGGTATCCATGCTTAGAACTCTTTTCTAGAGACTTTCCATATGTGACCTCCTGGAGCCAACCAACAGGACTAGACGGTCCTGCAGAAGAAACCTTGTGGTTTGGAGCAGCCCACAACCACCAGCGTGGGAAAACCTTAATGGCTTCATCAGGCCCCCACATCTAGAAGGGGCCATCATGGACAGAAACTCCAGCCTGAGCCAATGTCTGATCCTTGCCCTTACTTCAGACACAGGAGGGCTCGATTCATCCTCTGCATGGTAGGCCTGCTGTGCTCTCGGCCCGAAACCTATCTCCAGCTTTTGATTTCAGACTTCAGTCCTCACACTCCTGGCCCATGAGCTCTCCAGATTTGGAATTCCAGAGGCACACTGCTGCACTCTGGCTGCTCACCAGAAGAAACACGTTGTCCAATGGGACTGCCCAGAAACTCCAGCTGAGGTACAGTCCGCTCGACCCCTCGACTACACCCCAACTGCATAATATACCCTGTGCACTAATGCACTGTCTGACACAGCTGAGCCCAGACCTCCCGACAGACACCCAGACAGCTGGCCGCACAAGCAGCACATCTGGCCCCCCATGGCCTTATGCCTTCATCTCTTGCCAACATGGGTTTTCAGACACCTGAACCTAGACCTGATCTCCAATCCCTGCACAAGGGTAAACCTGATGCTCAAATCAGAGCTCCTGCTGCACCATGGCAAAACCCCTTGCTGTTGGCATGGAGTCAAGCCTTCATGGTAGGAAACACCTGAATGGTCTATGAGGCCACGCTCATTCTTGAGGGCCGCCTTGGGCACAAACGCGAATTGTGACCCTCTGTGTGAGGCCCGTGTTCAAGTAAGGCCTCTCCGTGGCTGGACCAACGGTACGCATATGGGGCTTTAAATGCCCCAAGGACCCCAATCCTAACCAAAAGTAGGGTTTTCCAGTCGCCCATACTCAGGGCTCTGCTCTGGAATCCATCTTTTGGAGGGACAACTGAGGTACAAAACAGGACTACTCCCTTTCCACAGAATGCCCCCAAACTCTTGAGAGCCAGGCCAATTCCCCAGAAAGGGAGACTCATCTTGGCCCAGGTGGCCACCCCTGCATTTCTTTGGAGCTTTTTCAATCCCTCCGGGAAGGAGGATCCAGAAGGGCCCCTGAGCCACCACCACATGCCATGGTCTCCATGGACACCAACCGACATTATGATCCATCCTCATGAGAATCCATTTCAACTCAGACCCCTGGGTAGCTCACCAAAGAGCCATCAGATGGAAAAGGCCTTGTTGCTAGGAGCCAATAGGAATTTGAAGGGCGGTGTCCAGGCATCTATGCTGAGAACCCTTCTTTCCAGACTTTCCGTATGGGTCGAACTGGAGCAAACCAACAGGACTCGATGGTCCTGTAGAAGAAAACCTTGCGGTTTAGAGCAGTTCACAACCCCCAGCTTGGGAACACCTCAATGACTTCATCAAGTCCCAACATCCTGAAGGGACCATCATGGACACAAAATCCAGCCTGAGCCAACATCTGATCTTCGCCCTGACTTCAGATACAGGAGGTCTCGATTCATCCTCTGCACGGTAGGACTGCTGTGCCCTCGGCCCAAAACATATCTACAGCTTCTGTTTTCATACTTCAGTCCTCACACTCCTGGCCCACGAGATCTCCAGATTGGGTATTCTGGAGCCACACCAAAGCACACAGCCTGCTCACCAGAAGAAACACGTTGTCCTACGGGGTTTCTCAGAAACTACAAATGAGGTACAAGCCGCAAGATCCCACGACCTCACCCAAACTTCATAATATACCATGGGCACTAATTCTCTTTCTGACACAGCCTCAGCCCAGACCTCCAGACAGACACCCAGACAGCTGGCCGCAAAACCAGCACATCCGTCCCATCTTGGCCATAGGCCATCATATCTTGCCAACCTGGGTTTTCAGGCACCTGAACCTAGCTCTGATCTCCAATCCCTACAAAGGGGAGAATCTGATGCACAAATCAGAGCTCCTCCTGCCCCATGGCAGGACACCTTGTGTTTGCATGGTTTCAAACCTTCAGGGTAGGAGAGACATGAATGGTCCATGAGGCCACGCCCATACTTGAGGGCTGCCCTGGGCAAAAACACGCATTGTGACCCTCAGCTTGAGCCCCGTGCTCAAGGAAGGCCTCTCCATGGCTGGACCAAGAGCCCGCATATGTGGCTTGCTATGCCCCGAGAACCCAATCCAAACCAGACGTCAGTATTTCCAGTCGCCCATACACAGTGTTCTGTTCTGGAATCCTTCTTTTGGAGGGACACCTGAGGCACAAAACAGGATTCCTCCCTTCACACAGAATGGTCCCAAACTCTTGAGAGCAGGGCAAATTCCCCAGTGATGGAGATTCATCCATGGCCCAGGCGGCCACCCCTGCATTTCTTTGGAGATGTGTCAGTCCCTCCGAGTAGTAGAATCCTGAAGGGCCCCTGAGTCACCGCCCATTCCAAGGTCTCCATGGACACCAACCCACATTATGACCCGTCCTCATGAGAGTCCATTTCAACACAGCCCCCTTGGTAGCTCACCCAAAGGCCAGCAGATAGAAAAGGCCTTGTTGCTAGGATCTAATAGGAATTCAAGATAGGGTGTCCAGGCATCCATCCTTAGACCCCGTCTCTCGAGACTTTCCGTAAGAGGCGTCCTGGAGCCAAGCAACAGGACTCGACTGTCCCGCAGAAGGAAACCTTGTGGGTTGGAGCAACTTCAACCCCCAGCGTGGGAAAACGTCGATGGCCTCATTATGCCCCCACATCCTGAAGCGGCCATCATGGACACAAACTCCAACCTTGCCAACGTCTGATCCTCGCCCTGACAACACATTCAGGAGGTCTTGATCCAGCCTCTGCACGGAAGGCCTGCTGTGCCCTCAGCCGGAAACCTATCTCCAGTTTGTGTTTTCAGATCAGTCCTCACACTTCTGGCCCACCAGCTCTCCAGATTGGGAATTTGGGAGCCACACCGCCACACACTGCCTGCTCACCAGAAGAAACACCTTGTCCGATGGCGCTGCCAAGAAACCCCAAATGAGGATCCCATGAACGCACCCCAACTTCACGATCCCATGAACGCACCCCAACTTCATAATATTCCCTGGCCACTAATGCTCTATCTGACGCAGCCTCAGCCCAGACCTCCTGACAGACAACCAGACAGCTAGCTGCACAACAGTCACATCCAGCCCGCCATGGCCTTAGGCCATAATATCTTGCCAACCTGGGTTTACAGGCACCTGAACCTAGACCTGATCTCCAATTCCTGTACAGGGGGGAATCTGATTCACTCATCACAGCTCCTCCTTCCCCATGGCAGGACACCTCGCTGTTGGCATGGTGTCAAACCTTCAGGGTAGGAGAGACCTGAATGGACCATGAGGCCACGCCCATACCTGAGGGCCGCCTTGGGCACAAACGCACATTGTGACCCTCAGTGAGAGCCCAGTGTACAAGTAAGACCTCTCCGTGGCTGGACTAAGAGCCCGCATATGGGGCTTCCCATGCCCCAAGGCCCCCAATCTTAACCAGTCATCAGGTTTTCCAGTCACCCATAACCAGGGCTCTGCTGTGGAATCTGTCTTTTGGAAGGACACCTGAAGCAGAAAATAGGATTCCTCCCTTCCCACAGAGTGGCGCCAAACACTTGAGAGCCTAGATAATTACCCAGAAAGGGAGACTCATCCATGGCCCAGGCGGCCACCCCTGCATTTCTTTGGAGTTGTATCAATCCCTCCGGGTAGGAGAATCCTGAAGGTCCCCTGAGCCACCGCCAAATTTCAAGGTCTCCATGGACTCCAACCCACATTATGACCCATCCTCATGAGAGTCCATTTCAACTCAGCCCCCTGGCTAGCTCACCCAAAAGCCAGCAGATTGAAAAGGCCTTGTTGCTAGGAGCCAAAAGGAATTTGCGATGGGGTGTCCAGGCATCCATGCTTAGAACCATTCTCTCGAGACTTTCCGTATGAGGTGTACTGGAGCCAACCAACAGGACTAGACTCTCCCGCAGAAGGAAACCATGCGGTTTGGAGAGCTCACAACCACCAGCATGGGAAAACCTCCATGGCCTCATCAGGCCCCCACATCCTGAAGGGGCCATCATGGACACAAATCCAGCCTGAGACAATGTTGATCCTGGCCCTGACTTCAGATGCAGGAGGTCTCGATTCATCCTCTGCATTGTAGGCATGCTGTGCCCCCGGCCCAAAACCAATCTCTAGCTTATGTTGTCAGACTTCTGTCCTCATCTTCATGGCCAAAGAGCTCTCCAGATTGGGAATTCCGGAGCCACACCGCCGCACACTGCCTGCTCACCAGAAGGAAAACATTGTTCTATGAGGCTGCCCAGAAACTGCAACTGAGTTACAGGCCGCCCGACCCCGCGACTGCACCCCAACTGCATAATATACCCTGTGCACTAATGCACTGTCTGAAACAGCCTCAGCCCAGACCTCCCGACAGACACCCAGACAATTGGCAGCACAACCAACACATCTGGCCCGCTTGGCCTTAGGCCTTCATCTCTTTCCAACATGGGTTTTCAGGCACCTGAACCTAGACCTGATCTCTAATCCCTGCACAGGGGAAAACCTGATGCAAAAATCAGAGCTCCTCCTGTTGCTGTTGGCATGGTGTCAAGCCTTCTGGGTAGGAGAGATCATGGCCCATGAGGCCACGCCCATGCTTTAGGGCCTCCTAGAGCACAAACACACATTGTGACCTTCAGCATGATCCCCGTGTTCCAGTAAGGCCTCTCTGTGGCTAGACCAAGAGAACGCATATGGGGCTTGCCATGCCCCGAGGCCCCCAATTCTAACCAGACGTCAGGTTTTCCAGTCGCACATACCCAGGGCTCTGCTCTGGAATCCATCTTTTGGAGGGACACCTGAGGCACAAAAGGGGCTCCTCCCTTCCCACAGAATGGGCCCAAACTCTTCAGAGCCCGGCCAATTCCCCAGAGAGTGAGACTCATCCATTGTGCAGGCGGTCACCATGCATTTCTTTGGAGCTGTGTCAATCCCTCTGGGTAGGAGAATCCTGAAGGGCCCCTGAGCCTCCCCACCATTCCAAGGTCCCCATGGGCACCAACCCACGTTATGACCCATCCTCATGAGATTCCATGTCAACACAGCCCCCGGGGTAGGTCACCCAAGGGCCAGCAGATGGAAAAGGCCTTGATGCTAGGAGCTAATAGTAATTTGAGGTGGGGTGTCCAGGCATCCATCCTTAGACCCCATCTCTCAAGACTTTCCTTATGGGGCGTACTGGAGCCAATGAACAGGACTCTACTGTCCCGCAGAAGGAAACCTTGCGGTTTAGAGCAGCTCCCACCCCCAGCGTGGGAAAACGTCCATGGCCTCATCAGGCCTGCACATCCTGAAGGGGCCATCATGGACACAACTCCAACCTGAAACAACGTCTGATCCTCCACCTGACTTCACATGCAGGAGGTTCTCAATTCAGACTCTGCACGGAAGGCCTGCTGTTCCTTCGTCCCGAAACCTATCTCCAGACACTCTAAAAGAGGTACAAGCCGCATGACCCCGCGACCGCAGCCCAACTTCATAATATATCGGGGCACTAATGCTCTTTCTGACACATCCCAACATCCCGACAGACACCAAGACAGCTGGCCTCACATCCCGCACATCCAGCCCATCATGGTCTTAGGCCATCATCTCTTGCCAACCTGAGATTTCAGGCACCTGAACCTAGACCTGATCTCCAGTCCCTGCCCAGGGGGAATCCTGATGCACAAATCAGAGCTACTCCTGCCTCATGGCAGGACACTGTGATGTTGGCATGGTGTCAGCCTTCAGGGTAGGAGAGACCTGAATGGGCCATGAGTTCACACCCATGTTTGAGGGCCTTCTTGGGTACAAACACGCATTTTGACCCTCAGGGTGAGCCCCGTGTTCCAGTAAGTCCTCTTCGTGGCTGGAACAAGAGACCGCTTATGGGTTTTGCCATGCCTCGAGGCCCCTAATCCTAACAAGACGTCAGGTTTTCCATTCGCCAATACCTAGGGCCCTGCTCTGGAATCTGGGTTTTGGAGGGACACCTGAGGCACAAAACAGGACTCCACCCTACCCACAGAATGGCCCCAAACTCTTGTAGACCGGCCAATTTCCCAGAGAGGGAGACACATCCATGGCCCAGTTGGCCATGCCTGCATTTCTTTGGAGCCAACCAACAGGACTTGACTGTCCTAGAGAAGGAACCTTGCGGTATGGAGCACCTCACAAGCCCCAGCGTCGGAAAACTTCCATGGCCTCATCAGGCCCCCACACCCTGAAGGGGCAATAATGGACACAAATTCTAGCCTGAGACAACGTCTGATGCTCGCCCAGACTGCAGATGCAGGAGTTCTCGATTCAGGATTTGCACGGTAGGCCTCGTGTGCCCTCGGCCCGAAACCTATCCCCAGCTTGTGTTTACGGACTTCCATCCTCACACTTCTGGCCCACAAGCTCTCCAGATTGGGAATTCCGGAATCACACCGCAGCACACTGCCTGCTCACCAGAAGAAAAACGTTGTCCTATGGGGCTGCCCAGAAACCCCAAATCAGGATCTAGAGGCACGACCCTGTGACCACACCCCAACTTCATAATATGCACTGAGCACTAATGCTCTGACTGACACAGTCTCAACCCAGACCTCCGGACATACACACAGACAGCTGGCCTCACAACCAGCACATCCGGCCCGCCTTGGCCTTAGGCCATCATCTCTTGACAACCTGGGTTTTCAGGCACATGCTACTAGACGTGATCTCCAATCCCTGCAAGGGGGGAACCTGATGCACAAATCAGTGGATCTCCAGCCCCATGGCAGGACACCTTACTGTTGGCATGGTGACAAACCTTCAGGGTAGGAGAGAACTGAATGGCCCATGAGGACAAGCCCATGGTAAAGGGCCGCCTTGGGCACAAACATGCATTGTGACCCTCAGCATGAGTCCTGAGTTCTAGTAAGGCCTCTCCGTGGCTGGACCAAGTTCTCGCATATGGGGCTTGCCATGCCCCGAGTCCCAGAATTCTAACCAGACGTTAGGTTTTCCAGTCGCCCATACCCATTGCTTTGCTCTGGAATCCGGCTTTCAGAGGGACATCTGAGGCAGAAAAATATGACTCCTCCCTTCCCACAGAATGGCCCCAAACTCTTGAAAGCCAGGCCAATTCCCATAAGAGGGAGACTCATCCATGGCCCTGGCGGCCACACCTGCATTTCTTTGGAGCTGTGTCAATCCCTCCGTGTAAGAGAATCCTGAAGGGCCCCTGAGTCACCGCCACATTGCAAGGTCTCCATGTACACCAACCCACATTATGACCCATCCTCATGAGAGTGCATTTCAACACAGCCCGCTGGGTAGCTCACCCAAGGGCCAGCAGATGGAAGTTTTCTTGTTGCTAGGAGCCAATAGGAATTCGAGGTGGTGTGTCCACTCATCCATCTTTAGAACCCTTCTCTCGAGACTTACCATATGGGGCGTCCTGGAGCCAAGCAACAGGACTCAACTGTCCCACAGAAGGAAATCTTGCGGTTTGGAGCACCACACAACCCCTAGCGTGGGAAAACCTCCTTAGACTCATCAGGCACACACACCCTGAAGGGGCCATCATGGAAACAAACTCCAGCCTGAGACGACGTCTGATATTCGCCCTGTCTTCAGATGCAAGAGTTCTCTATTCAGCCTCTACATGGTAGGCCTGGTGTGCCCTCGGCCAGAATCCTATCTCCAGCTTGTGTTTTCAGACTTCCGTCCTCACACTTCTGGCCCACAAGCCCTCCACATTGGGAATTCCGGAGCCACACAGCAGCACACTGCTTGCTCACCAGATGAAAAACCTTGTCCTATGGGGCTGGCGATAAACCACAAATGAGGATCAAGCTGTACAACGCCGTGACCACACCCCAACTTCATAATATGCCCTGGGCACTAATGCTCTGTCTGACACAGCCTCAGCCCAGACCTCCTGAAAGACACCCAGAAAGCTGGCCGCACAACCAGCACATCCGGCCCGCCATGGTCTTAGGCAATCAGCTCTTGACAACCTGGGTTTTCAGGCACCTGATCGTAGACCTGATCTCCAATCCCTGCACAGGAGGGAACTTGATGCACAAATCAGAGCTCTTCCTGCCCCATGGCAGGACACCTTGCTGTTGGCATTGTGACAAACCTTCAGGGTAGGAGAGACCTGAATGTTCCATGAGGCCACACCCATGCTAAAGGGCAGCCTTGGGCAGAAACACGCATCGTGACCCTCAGCGTGAGCCCCGAGTTCAAGTAAGGCCTCTCCGTGGCTGGACCAAATGCCCGTATATGGGGCTTGCCATGCCCCGAGGCCCCCAATACTAACCAGTCTTCATGTTTTCCAGTCGCACATACCCAGGGCTGTGCTCTGGAATCAGTCCTTTGGAGGGACACCTGAGGCAGAAAAAAGGACTCCTCACTTCCCACAGAATGGCCTCAAATTCTTGAGAGCCGGGCCAATTCCCCAGAGACGGAGTCACATCCATGGCCCTGGCAGCCACACCTGCATTTCTTTGGAGCTGTGTCAATCCCTCTGGATAGGAGAATCCTGAAGGGCCCCTGACCCCCCCCCATTATCCAAGGTCTCCATGGACACCAACACACATTATGAACCATCATCATGAGAGTACATCTCAACTCCGCTTCCGGGGTAGCTCACCCAAGACCCAGCAGATGGAAAAGGCCTTGTTGCTAGGAGCCAATAGGAAATCGAGGTGGTGTATCCAGTCATCCATCTATAGAACCCTTCTCACGAGACTTTCTGTATGGGGCATCCTGGAGCCAACCAACAGGACTCGTCTGTCCTGCAGAAAGAAACTTTGCGGTTTGGATCACCACACAACCCCTAGCGTGGGAAAACCTCCATGGCCTCATCAGGCCCCTATCCCCTGAAGGGGCTATCATGGACACAAACCACAGCCTTAGCCAACGTCTGAACCTTGCCCTGACTTCAGATGCAGGAGGGCTTGATTCAGCCACTGCACGATAGGCCTGGTGGGCCCTCTGCCCGAAACCTATCCCCAGCTTGTGTTTTCAGACTTCCGTCCTCACACTTCTGGCCCACAAGCTGTCCAGATTGGGAATTCCGGAGCCATACCGCAGAACACTGCCTGCTCACCAGGAAAAAAACATTGTCTTACGGGACTGCCCCGAATCCCGAAATGGGTTCAAGCCGCACGACCCCGTGACCACACCCCAACTTCATATTATGCCCTGGGCACCAATGCTCCGTCTGACACAGGCTCAGACCAGACGCCCCGACAGACACCCAGAAAGCGAGCCACACAACCAGAAAAAACGGCTCGCCATGGCCTTCGGCTACCATCTCTTGACAACTTGGATTTTCAGGCATCTGAACCTAGACCTGATCTCCAATCCCTGCACGGGGGTGGGGAACATAATGCACAAATCAGAACACCTCCTGCCCCATGGAATGACACCTTGCTCTTGGGTAGGAGATAACTGAATTGCCCAGGAGGACACGCCCAGGCTTGAGGGCCGCACTGGGCACAAACACGCATTGTGACCCTCAGCATGAGCCCCATGTTCTGTGTGACTGGACAAATTGCCCGCATATGGGGCTTGCCATGCCCCGAGTCCACCAATACTAAGCAGATGTCAGGTTTTCCAGTCGCCCATACCCAGGACTCTGCTATGGAATCTGTCTTTTTGAGGGACACATGAAGTAGAAAACAGGACTTCATACTTCCCACAGAATGGCCCCAAACTCTTGAGAGCCGGGCCAATTCCCCAGAGAGGGAGACTCATCCATGGCCCTGGCAGCCACCCCTGTATTTCTTTGGAGCTGTGTCAATCCCTCGGGTAGGAGAATCCTGATGGGCCCCTGATCCCCCGCCCACATTCCAAGGTCTCCATGGACACCAACTGACATTATTTGCCAACCTCATGAGAGTCCATTTCAATGCAGCCCCCTGCGTAGCTCACCCAAGACCCAGCAGAGGGTAAAGGCATGTTGCTAGGAGCCAATAGGAATTCGAGGTAGTGTGGACAGTCATCCATCTTTAGAACCCTTCTCTTGAGACTTTCCATATGTGGCATCCTGGAGCCAACGAACAGGACTCGACTGTCCCTCAGAAGGAAACCTTGCGGTTCGGAGCACCTCACATCCCCAGCGTGGGAAAATCTCCATGGCCTCAGCAGGCCCCCACATCCTGAAGGGGCCATCATGGACACAAATCCAGCCTGAGACAATGTTGATCCTGGCCCTGACTTCAGATGCAGGAGGTCTCGATTAAGCCTCTGCACGGTAGGCCTGGTGTGCCCTCGGCCCGAAACCTATCTCCAGCTTGTGTTTTCAGACTTCCGTCCTCACACTTCTGGTCCATAAGCTCTCCACACTGGGGATTCCGGAGCCACACCGCAGCACACTGCCTGCTCACCAGAAGGAAAACGTTGTCCTATGGGGCTGCCCAGAAACCCGAAGTGAGGATCAAGCCGCTCAACCCCGCTACCACAACCCAACTTCATAATATGCCCTGAGGACTAATGCTCTGTCTGACACAGCCTCAGCCCAGAACTCCGGACAGACAACCAGACAGCTGGCAGCACAACCAGCATATGCGGCCCGCCATGGCCTTAGGCAATCATCTCTTGAAAACCAGGGATTTCAAGAACCTGAACCTAGACCTGATCTCCAATCCCTGCACAGGGGGGAATCTGATGCTCAAATCAGAGCTCCTCCTGCCCCATGGCAGGACACCTTGCTCTTGGCATGGTAACACACCTTCAGGGTAGGAGAGACCTGTATGGTCAATGAGACCACGCAGATGCTTGAGGGCCGACTTGTGCACAAACACGTACATTGACCCTCAGCGTGAGCCCTTAGTTCAAGTAAGGCCTCTCTGTGGCTGGACCAAATGCCCGCATATGGGGCTTGCCATGCTCCGAGGCCCACAATCCTAATCAGATTCCCAGTTTTCCAATCGCACATACCCAGGGCTCTGCTCTGGAATCTGTCTTTGGAGGGACTCCTGAAGCATAAAAGAGGGCTCCTCACTTCCCACAGAATGGCCCCAAACTCTTGAGATTTGGGCCAATTCCCAGAGAGGGAGACACATCCATGGCCCTGGCAGCCACCCCAGGATTTTTTGGATCTGTGCCAATCCCTCTGGGTAGGAGAATCCTGAAGGGCACCTGATCCCCCCTACATTCCAAGGTCTCAAAGGACACAAACCCACATTATGAACCATCCTCGTGAGATTCAATTTCAACTCACCCCCTTGAGTAGCTCACCCAAGTCCCAGCACATGGAAAAGGCCTTGTTGCTAGGAGCCAATGGGATTTCGAAGTGGTCTGTCCAGTCATCCATCTTTAGAACGCTTCTCTCAAGACTTTCCATATGGGACGACCTGGAGCCAACCAACAGGACTCGACTGCCCCGCAGTAGGAAACCTTGCGGTTTGGAGCACCTCACAAACCCCAGCGTGGGAAAACTTCCATGGTCTCATCAGCCCCCCACACCCTGAAGGGGCCATCGTGGACACAAACTCCAGCCTGAATCAACGTCTGATCCTCGCCCTCACTTCAGATGCAGGAGTTCTCGATTCAGCCTATGCACGGTAGGCCTAATGTGCCCTCGGCCCAAAACCTATCCCAAGCTTGTGTTGTCCATCTTCCATCCTCACACTTCTGGCCCACAAGCTCTCCATATTGGGAATTCCGGAATCACACCGCAGCGCAATGCCTACTCACCAGAAGAAAAACATTGTCCTATGGGGGTGCCCAGAAACCCCAAAGGAGGATCAAGCCGCATGTCCCCGCGACCGCACCCAAACTTCATAATATGCCCTGGGCACTAATGCTCTTTCTGACACAGCCTCAACCAAGAACTCCCGACAGACACCCAGAAAGCTGGCCGCACAACCAGTACTTCCATCCCGCCATGGCCTTAGGCCATTATCTCTTGACTACCTGGGTTTTCAGGCACATGCTCCTAGACCTGATCTCCAATCCCTGCACAGGGGGGAACCTGATGCACAAATCAGAGTGCCTCCTGCTCCATGGCAAGACACCTCGCTGTTGGCATGGTGACAAACCTTCAGGGTAGGAGAGAACAGAATGGCCCATGACGACAAACCCATTGTAGAGGGCCGCCTTGGGCACAAACACGCATTGTGACCCTCAGCATGAGTCCTGAGTTCTAGTAAGGCCTCTCTGTGGCTGGACCAAGTTCTCGCATATGGGTCTTGCCATGCCCTGAGTCCCAGAATCCTAACCAGACATCAGGTTTTCCAGTCGCCCATACCCATTGCTCTGCTCTGGAATCCGGCTTTCAGAGGGACACCTGAGGCAGAAAAATATGACTCCTCCCTTCCCACAGAATGACCCCAAACTCCTGAGAGCCAGGCCAATTCCCATAAGAGGGAGACTCATCCATGGCACTGGCGGCCACACCTGCATTTCTTTGGAGCTGTGGACCAAATGCCCGCATATGGGGCTTGCCATGCCATGAGTCCCCCAATCCTAACCTAAAGTCAGGTTTTTCAGTCGCCCATACCCAGGGCACTGCTCTGGATTCCGTCCTTTGGAGGGACTCCTGAGGCAGAAAATAGGACTCCTGTCTTCCCACAGAATGGCCATCTTTAGAACCCTTTTCTCGAGTCTTTCCGTATGGAGCGTCCTGGAGCCAACCAACAGGACTCCACGGCCTACAGAAGGAAACCTTCCGGTTTGGAGAACCTCAAAACCCAAAGCTTGGGAAATCCTCCATGGCCTCATCAGGCCCTCTCATCGTGAATGGGCCATCATGGACACAAACTCCAGCCTGAGCCAATGTCTGATCCTCGCCCTGACTTCAGATTCAGGAGGTCTCAATTCAGCCTCTGCATGGTAGGCCTGGTGTGCCCTCGGCCCGAAAACCTATCTCCAGCTTGTGTTTTCAGACTTCCGTCCTCACACTTCTGGCCCACAAGCTCTCCACATTGGAAATTCCGAAGCCACACAGAAGCACACTGCCTGCTCACCAGAAGTAAAACGTTGTCCTCTGGGGCTTCCTAGAAACCCCAAATGAGGATGAAGCCACATGAGCACGCGACCGCACCCCAACTTCATAATATGCCCTGGGCACTAATGCTCTGTCTGACATAGCCTCAGCCCAGACCTCCGGACAGACACCCAGACAGCTGGCCGCACAACCAGCACATCTGGCCCGCCATGGTCTAAGGCAATCATCTCTTGATAATCTGGATTTTCAGGGACCTTAACCTAGACTTGATCTCCCATCCCTGCACATGGGGGAACCTGATGCACAAATCAGAGTTCCTCCTGCCCCATGGCAGGACACCTTGATGTTGGCATGTGACAAACCTTCAGGTTAGGAGAGACCTGAATGGTCCATGAGGCCAAGTCCATGATCTAGGGCTGCCTTCGGCAGAACAAAACATTGTGACCCTCAGCCTGAGCCCCGAGTTCAAGTAAGGCCTACTCGAGGCTGCACCAAATGCCCACATATGGGGCTTGCCATGCCCTGAGGCCCCCAAGCCTAACCAGGCATCAGGTTTTCCAGTCGCCCATACCCAGGGCTCTGCTCTGGAATCCGTCCTTTGAAGGGACACCTGAGGCAGAAAATACGACTCCACCCTTCCCACAGAATGGCCCCAAACTCATGAGAGCCTGGCCAATTCCCCAGAGAGGGATACTTATCCATGGCCCTGGGGGCCACCCCTGCATTTCTTTGAAGCTGTGTCAATAATTCCGGGTAGGAGAATCCAGAAGGTCCCAGATCCCCACCACATTCCAAGGTCTCCTTGGACACCAACCCACATTATGACCCATCTTCATTAGATTCCATTTCAACTCTGGACCCTGGGTAGCTCACACAAGACCCAGCAGATGGAAAAGGCCTTGTTGCTAGGAGCCAATAGGAACTCGATGTAGTGTGTCCAGTCATCCATCTTTAGAACCTTTTTCTCGAGTCTTTCCATATGGGGCGTTCTGGAGCCAACCAACAGGACCCAGCTGTCCCGCAGAAGGAAACTTTACGGTTTGGAGAACCTCACAACCCCCAGCATGGGAAAACATCCATGGCCTCATCAGACCCCGACACCCTGAAGGGGCCATCATGGACACACAATCCAGCCTGAGAAAACGACTGATCATCGTCCTGACTTCAGGTGCAGCAGTTCTCGATTCAGCATCTGCACAGTAAGCCTGGTGTGCCCTCAGCCTGAAACCCATCCCCAGGTTCTGTTTTCCGAATTCCGTCCTCACACTTATGGCCCACAAACTCTCCACATTTGGAATTCCGGAGCCACACCGCAGCACACTGCCTGCTCACCAGAAGAAAAACCTTGTCCTATGGGGCTACCCAGAAACCCCAAATGAGGATCAAGCCACAAGGCCCCGTGACCAGACCCCAACTTCAAAATATACCCTAGGCACTAATGCTCTGACACAGCCGCATCCCAGACCTCCCAAAAGACACCTAGGCAGCTGGCTGCACAACCAGCACATCCGGCCCGCCATGGCCTTAGGCAATCATCTCTTGACAACCAGGGTTTTCAGGCACCTGAACCTAGACCTGATCTCCCATCCCTGGACAGGGGTGAACCTGATGCACAAATCAGAGCCCCTCCTGTCCCATGGCAGGACACGTTGCTGTTGGCATGGTGACAAAACTTCAGGGTAGGAGAGACCTGAACAGTCCATGTGGCCACGCCCATGCTTGAGGGCCCCCTTGGGCTCAAACACGTATTGTGATCCTCAGCATGAGCCCGAGTTCAAGTAGGGGCTCTCCATGGCTGGACCAAATGCCCGCATATGGGGCTTGCCATGCCCCGTTTGCCCCAGTCCTAATTTAACATCACGTTTGTCAGTCGCCCATAGCCAGGGCTCTGCTCTGGATTCCGTCCTTTGGAGGGACTCCTGAAGCATAAAACAGGACTCCTCACTTCCCACAGAATGGCCCCATACTCTAGAGAGCTGGGCTAATTCCCCAGAGAGGGAGACACATCCATGGTGCTGGCAGCCACCCCTGCATTTTTTGGAGCTGTGTCAATCCCTCTGGGTAGGAGAATCCTGAAGGGCCCCTGATCCCCCCCCACATTCCAGGGTCTCCATGGATACCAAACAACCTTATGAACCATCGTCATGAGAGTCCATTTCAACTCAACCCCCTGGGTAGCTCACTCAAGACACAATAGATGGAAAAGGCCTTGTTGCTAGGAGCCAATAGGAATTCGAGGTGGTGTGTCCAGTCATCCATCTTTAGAACCCTTCTCTCGAGACTTTCCGTATGGGGCATCCTGGAATCAACCAACAGGACTCGGCTGTCCCTCAGAAGGAAACCTTGCGGTTTGGAGCACCTCACAACCCCATCGTGCGAAAAACTCCATGGCCTCATCAGGCCCCCACACCCTGAAGGGCCATCAGGGACACAAAATCCAGCCTGAAAGAATGTCTGATCCTCGCCCTGATTAAGATGCAGGAGTTCTCAATTCAGCCTCTGCAAGGTAGGCCTGGTGTGCCAGCAGCCCAAAACCTATCCCCAGCTTGTGTTGTCCGACTTCGGTCCTCACACTTCTGGCCCACAAGCTCTCCACATTGGGAATTCCGGAGACACACTGCAGCACACTGCCTTCTTAGCAGAAGAAAACTTTGTCCTACAGGCCTGCCCAGAAACCCCAAATGAGGATCAAGCTGCAGGACCCCGTGACCGCACTCGAACTTCATAATATGTCCTGGGCACTGATGCTCTGTCTGACACAGCCTCAACCCAGACCTCCCGACAGACACCCAGAAATATGGCCGGACAACCAGCACATCCGGCCCGCCATGGCCTTAGGCCATTACCTCTTGACAACCGGTACTGTCAGGCACCTGTAACTAGACCTGATCTCCAATCCCTGCACAGGGGGGAAACTGATGCCCAAATATGAGCACATTCTGGCCCATTGCAGGACACCTTGCTGTTGGAATAGTGACAAGCCTTCAGGGTAGGAGAGAACTGAATGTCCCATGAGGACATGCCCATGCTTGAGGTCCGCCTTGGTCACAGACAGGCACTGTGACCCTCAGAGTTAGCCCCATGTTCAAGTAGGCCTCTCTGTGGCAGGACCAAGTGCCCCATATGAAGCTTGCCAAGCCCCGAGTCCCCCAATCCTAACGAGACGCCAGGGCTCCAGTTGCCCGTACCCAAGGCTCTGCTCTGGAATACATCCTTTGGAGGGAAAGCTGAGGCAGAAAATAGGACCCCTCCCTTCCCACAGAATGGCCCCAGACTCCTGAGAGCCTGGCCAATTCCCCAGAGAGGGAGACTCATCCATGGCCCAGGCGACCACCCCTGCATTTTTTTGAGCTGTGTCAATCCCTCCGAGTAGGAGAATCCTGAAGGGCCCCAGATCCTCCCCACATTCCTAGGTCTCCATGGACACCAACCCACAATATGACCCATCCTCATGAGAATCCATTTCACCTCAGCACCCTGGGTACCTCAAATAAGACACAGCAGATGGAAAAGACCTTGTTGCTAGGAGCCAATAGGAAATCGAGATGGTGAGTCCAATCATCCATCTTTAGAACCCTTCTCGTGAGACTTTCCTTATGGGGCGTACTGGAGCCAACCAACAGGACTCGACTGTCCCAAGAAGGAAACCTTGCGGTTCGGTTTGGAGCACCTCACAACCCCCAGCGTGGGAAAACCTCCATGGCCTCCTCAGGTCACCACAACCTGAAGGGGCCATCACGGACACAAACTCCAGGCAGAGCCAACATCTGATCCTCACCCTGACTTCAAATGACGGAGGTCTCGATTCAGCCTCTGCACGGTAGGCCTGGTGTGCCCTCGGCACAAAACCAATCTCTAGCTTGTGTTTTCAGACTTCCGTCCTCACACTTCTGGCACACAAGTTCTCCACATTGGGAATTCCGGAGCCACACCGCACCACACTGCATGCTCACCAGACGAAAAATCTTGTCCGATGGGCCTTCCCAAAAACCCGAAATGAGGATCAAGCCACACAATGCCGCGACCACACCCCAACTTCATAATATTCCCTGGGCACTAATGCTCTGTCTGACACAGCCTCAGCCCAGACCTCCCAAAAGACACCCAGACAGCTGGCCGCACAACCAGCACATCCGGCCCGCCATGGCCCTAGGCAATCATATCGTGACAACCTGGGTTTTCAGGCACCTGAACCTAGACCTGATCTCCAATCCCTGCACAGGGGGGAACTTGATGCACAAATCAGAGCTCCTCCTGCCCCATGGCAGGACACGTTGCTGTTGGCATGGTGACAAAACTTCAGGGTAGGAGAGATCTGAATGGTCCATGAGGCCACGCCCATGCTTGAAGTCCGCCTTGGGCAGAAACACGCATTGTGACCCTCAGCGTGAGCCCCGAGTTCATGTAAGGCCTCTTCGTGGCTGGACCAAATGCACGCATATGTGGCTTCCCATGCCCCGAGGCCCCCAATCCTAACCAGACGTCAGATTTTCCAGTCTCCCATACCCAGGGCTCTGCGCTGGAATCCGTACTTTTGAGGGACACCTGAAGCAGAAAACAGGACTCCTCACTTCCCACAGAATGGCCCCAAACTCTTAAGAGCCGGGCCAATTCCCCAGAGAGGGAGACTCATCCATGGCCCAGGCGGCCACCCCTGCATTTCTTTGAAGCTATGGCAATTCCTCCGGGTAGGAGAATCCTGAAGGGCCCCTGATTCCCCCCACATTCCAAGGTCTCCAAAGACAAAAATGCACATTATGAACCATCATCATGGGAGTCCATTTCAATCACCCCCTGGGTAGCTCACCCAAGACCCAGCAGATGGAAAAGTCCTTGTTGCTAGGAGCCTATAGAAATTCAAGGTGGTGTGTCCAGTCATCCATCTTTAGAACCCTTCTCTCGAGACGTTCCTTATGGGCCATCCTGGAGCCAACCAACAGGACTCGACTGTCCCGCAGAAGGAAAGCTTGCGGTTCGGAGCACCTCACAACGCCCAGCGTGGGAAAACCTCCATGGCCTCCTCAGGCCTCCACATCCTGAAGGGGCCATCACGGACACAAACTCCAGCCAGAGCCAACATCTGATCCTCGCCCTGACTTCAGATGCCGGAGGTCTCGATTCAGCTTCTGCACGGTAGGCCTGGTGTGCCCTCGGCACGAAACCAATCTCTAGCTTGTGATTTCAAAATTCCATCCTTACACATCTGGCCCACAAGCTCTCCACACTGGGAACTCCGGAGCCACACAGCAGCACACTGCTAGATCACCAGATGAAAAACCAGGTCCTGGGGCGCCTGGGTGGCCCAGTGGGTTAAAGCCTCTGCCTTTGCCTCAGGTCATGATCTCAGGGTCCTGGAATCGAGCCCCACATCAGGCTCTCTGGTCAGCAGGGAGCCTGCTTCTCCCTCTCTCTCTCTGACTGCCTCTCTGCCTACTTGTGATCTCTATCTGGCAAATAAATAAATAACATCTTTAAAAAAAATAAGAAAATCCAAGTCCGATGGGCCTGCCCAGAAACCCGGAATGAGGATCAAGCCGTACAACATCAAGACCACACCCCAACTTCATAATATGCCCTGGGCACTAATGCTCTGTCTGACACAGCCTCAGCCCAGACCTCCCAAAAGACACCAAGACACCTGGCCGCACAACCAGCACATCTGGCCCACCATGGCCTTAGGCAATCATCTCGTGACAATGTTGGTTTCCAGGCATCGGTACCTAGATCTGATCTGCAAACTATGCACAGGGGGGAACCTTATGCACGAATAAGAGTACATCATGCCCCATGGCAGGACACCTTGCTGTTGGCATGGTGACAAAACTTCAGGGTAGGAGATAGCTGAATGTCCCATGAGGCCACGTGATGCTTGAGGTCCGCCTTGGGCACAAACACGCATTGTGACCCTCAGCATGAGCCCCGTGTTCAAGTAAGGCCTCTCCGTGGCTGGACCAAGTGCCCGCATATGGGGCTTGCCAAGCTCTCAGTCCCACAATCCTAACCAGACTCCCAGTTTTCCAATTGCACATACCCAGGGCTCTGCTCTGGAATCCGTCTCTGGAGGGGCTCCTGAAGCATAAAGGAGGGCTCCTCACTTCCCACAGAATGGCCCCAAACTCTTGAGATCTGGGCCAATTTCCCAGAGAGGGAGACACATCCATGGCCCTGGGAGCCACCCCAGCATTTCTTGGAGCTGTGCCAATCCCTCCGAGTAGGACAATCCTGAAGGGCACCTGATCCCCCCTATATTCCACGGTCTCCATGGACACAAACCCACATTATAAGCCATCATCGTGAGATTCCATTTAAACTCACCCCCCTGGGTAGCTCACCCAAGTCCCAGCAGATGAAAAAGGCCTTGTTGCTAGGAGCAAATAGGATTTCGAGGTGGTGTGTCCAGTCATCCATCTTTAGAACCATTCTCTCGAGACTTTCCGTATGGGGCGTCCTGGAGCCAACCAACAGGACTCGACTATCCCAGAGTAGGAAATCTTGCGGTTTGGAGCACCTCTCAACCCCCAGCGTGGGAAAACTTCCATGGCCTCATCAGCCCCCCACACCCTGAAGAGGCCATCATGGACACAAAATCCAGCCTGAGACAACGTCTGATCCTCGCTATCACTTCAGATGCAGGAGTTCTCGATTCAGCCTCTTCATGGTAGGCCTTGTGTGCCCTCGGCCCAAAACCTATCCCAAGCTTGTGTTGTCCAACTTCTATCCTCACACTTCTGGCGCACAAGTGTCCAGATTTGGTAATTCTGGAGTCACACAACAGCGCAATGCCTGCTCACCAGAAGAAAAACGTTGTCCTATGGGGCTGCCCAGAAAACCCAAATAAGGATCAAGCCACACGTCCCCGCGACCACACCCAAACTTCATAATATGCCCTGGGCACTAATGCTCTTTCTGACACAGCCTCAACCAAGAACTCACGACAGACACCCAGACAGCTGGCCACACAACCAGCACATCCGGCCCGCCATGGCCTTAGGACATCATCTCTTGACAACCTGGGTTTTCAGGCACCTGAACCTAGACCTGATTTACAATCCCTGCAAAGGGGCGAAACTGATGCACAAATCAGAGCTCCTCCTGCTCCATGGCAGGACACCTTGCTGTTGGCATGGTGACAAACCTTCAATGAAGGAGAGAACTGAATGGACCATGAGGACACGCCCATGCTGAGGGCCGCTTTGGGCACAAACACGTGATGTGACCCTCAGCATGAGCTCCGTGTTCAAGTAAGGACTGTCCATGGTTGGACCAAATCCCCGCATATGGGGCTTGCCATGCCCCAAGTCCATCCAATCCTAACCTAAAGTCAGGTTTTTCAGTCCCATACCAAGGGCTCTGCTCTGGAATCCGTCCTTTGGAGGGACTTCAGAGGCAGAAAATAGGACTCCTCTCTTCCCACAGAATGGCTATCTTTAGAACCGTTCTCTCGAGTCTTTCCGTATGAGTCGTCCTGGAGCCAACAAACAGGACTCCAAGGCCCGCAGAAGGAAACCTTGAGGTTTGGAGCACCTCACAACCCCCAGCGTGGGAAAACCTCCATGGCCTCCTCAGGTCCCCACAACCTGAAGGGGCCATCACGGACACAAACTCCA
This sequence comes from Mellivora capensis, assembly GCA_004024625.1. Lineage (NCBI taxonomy): Eukaryota > Metazoa > Chordata > Mammalia > Carnivora > Mustelidae > Mellivora > Mellivora capensis. The sequence continues at coordinate 63,119 of PISX010004915.1, read as the reverse complement.
GCCAGAGCAAACATCTGATCCTCGCCCTGACTTCAAATGACGAAGGTCTCGATTCAGCCTCTGCACGGTAAGCCTGGTGTGTCCTCGGCACGAAACCGATCTCTAGCTTGTGTTTTCCAACTTCCGTCCTCTCACCTCTGGCCCACAAGCTCTCCACATTGGGAATTCCGAAGCCACACAGCAGCACACTGCCTGCTCAACAGAAGTAAAACGTTGTCCTATGGGGCTGCCCAGAAACCCCAAATGAGGATGAAGCCACATGAACACGTGACCGCACCCTAACTTCATAATATGCCTTGGGCACTAATGCTCTGTCTGACACAGCCTCAGCCCAGACCTCCCAAAAGACACCCAGACAGCTGGCCGCGCAACCAGCACATCTGGACCACCATGGCCTTAGGCAATCATCTCTTGACAATCTGGATTTTCAGGTACCTGAACCTAGCCCTATCTCCCATCCCTGCACAGGGGGGAACTTGATGCACAAATCTGAGCTCCTCCTGACCCATGGCAGGACACCTCGCTGTTGGCATGGTGACAAACCTTCAGGTTAGGAGAGAACTGAATAGTCCTTGGGGCCACGCCCATGCTTGAGGGCCTCCTTGGGCACCAAGAAGCATTGTGAGCATCAGCCTGAGCCCCGAGTACAAGTAAGACCTCCCCGAGGCTTGACCAAATGCCCGAATATGGGGCTTGCCATGCCCTGAGGCCCCCAATCCTAACTAGAAGTCAGGTTTTTGATTCGCCCATGCCCAGGGCTCTGCTCTGGAATTCATCCTTTGTAGGGACATGTGAAGTGGAAAACAGGTCTCCTCCCTTCCCAAGAATGGCCCCAAACTCTTGAGAGAAGGGCCAATTCCCCAGAGAGGGAGACTCATCCATTGCCCAGGCGGCCACACCTGTATTTTTGGAGCTGTGTCAGTCATTCCGGTTAGGGAATCCTGAATGGCCCCTGATCCCCCTGACATTCCAAGGTCTCCATGGACACCAACCCACATTATGATCCGTCCTCATGAGAGTCCTTTTCAACACCCCCCTGGGTAGCTCACCCAAGATCCAGCAGACGGAAAAGGCCTTGTTGCTAGGAGCCAATAGGAATTCCAGGTGGTGTGTCCAGTCATCCATCTATAGAACCCTTCTCTCGAGACAGACACCCAGACAGCTAGCCGCACAACCAGCACATCTGGCTCGCCGTAGCCTTAGTCCATCATCCCTTGACAACCTGGGTATTCAGGCACCTAAACATAGACCTGATCTCCAATTGTTGCACAGGCGGGTACCTGATGCACAAATCAGAGCACCTCCTGCCCCATGGCAGGACAACTTGCTGGTGTCATGCTGACAAACCTTCAGGGTAGGAGAGACCTGAATGGCCCATGAGGACACACCCATGTTTGAGGGCCGCCTTGGGTGCAAACACGCATTGTGACACTCAGCATGAGCCCCGTGTTCAAGTAAGGCCTCTATGTGGCTGGACCAAATGCCCGCCTATGGGGCTTGCCATGCCCCGAGGGCCCAATCTTAACCAGTCGTCACGTTTTTCAGTCGCACATACACACGGCTCTGCTCTGGAATCTGTCCGTTGGAGGGACACCTGAAGTAGAAAACAGGACTCCTCCCTTCTCACAGAATGGCCCAAACTCTTTTTTTTAAGATTTTATTTATTTATTAGACAGAGAGAGAGAGAGCACAAGCAGGGAGAGCAGTAGGCAGAGGGAGAACGAGAAGCAGGCTCCCTGTTGAGCAAGGAGCCCGATGTGGGGCTCGATCCCAGGACCCTGGGATCATGACCTGAGCTAAAGGCAGGTGCTTAACCCACTGAGCCACCCAGGTGCCCCAGAATGGCCCAAACTCTTGAGACCCGGGCCAATTCCCCAGAGAGGGAAACACATCCATGACCCTGGCAGCCATCCCTGCATTTCTTTGGAGCTGTGTCAATCCCTCCGGGTAGGAGAATCCTGAAGGGCCCCTGATCCCCCCCACATTCCAATGTCTCCATGGACACAAACCCACATTATGAACCATCCTCATGAGAGTCCATTTCAACTCAGCCCCCTGGAGAGCATACCCAGGACCCAGCACGTGAAAAATGCCTTGTTGCTAGGAGCATATAGGAATTCGAGGTCGTGTGTCCAGTCGTCCATCATTAAAATCCTTCTCTCGAGGGTTTCCATATGGGGCATTCTAGAGCCAACCAACAGGACTCGACTCTCCCGAAGAAGGAGACCTTGGAGTTTAGAGCACATCACAACCCCCAGCGTGGGAAAACTTCCATGGCCTCATTGGGGCCCCACAGCCTGAAGGACACAAACAGTAGCCTGAGACAATGTCTGATCCCTGCCCTGACTTCAGATGCAGGAGGTCTCGATTCAGCCTCTGCACGGTAGGCCTGGTGTGCCCTCAGCCCGAAACCTATCCCTAGCTTGTGTTTTCTGACTTCCTTCCTTACACTTCTGGCCCACTCGCTCTCCAGATTGGGAATTCCGGAGCCACACTGCAGCACATTACCTCCTCACCAGAAGAAAAACATTGTCCTATGGGGCTGCCAAGAAACCCCAAATGTGGATCAAGCCACACGACCCCACGACCACCCCCCAACTTCATAATATGCCCTGGGTACTAATGCTCTGTCTGACACAGCCTCAACCCAGACCTCCGAAAGACACCCAGACAGCTGGTCGCATAACCAGCACATCCGGCCCGCCATTGCCTTAGGCCATCATCTATTGACAATCTGGGTTTTCAGTCACCTGAACCTAGACCTGATCTCCAATCCCTGCACAGGGGGAACCTGATGCACAAATCAGAGCTCCTCCTGAGAAATGACAGAACAACTTGCTGTTGGCATGGTGACAAACCTTCAGCGCAGGAGAGAACTGAATGGCCCATGAGGCCACGCCCATGTTTGAAGGCCGCCAGGCGCACAAACACGCATTGTGACCCTCATCGTGAGCCCTGATTTCAAGTAAGGCCTCTCCGTGGCTGGACCAAATGCCCGCATATGGGGCTTGCCATGCCTCTAGGCCCCCAATTCTAACCAGTGGTCAGGTTTTCCAGTTGCCCATACCCAGGGCAGTGCTCTGGAATCCGTCCTTTTAGAGGGACACCTGAAGCAGAAAATAGGACTCTTCCCTTTCCACAGAATGGCCCCAAATTCTTGAGAGCTGGGCCAATTCCCCAGAGAGGGAGACACATCTATGGCCCTTGCAGCCATCCCTGCATTTCTTTGGAGCTGTGTCAATCCCTCCGGGTAGGAGAATCCTGAAGGGCCCCTGATCGCCCGACATTTCAAGGTCTCCGTCGACACCAACCCACATCGAGCCAACCACAACCACAACGAGCCAACCAACATGACTCGTTGTTCCTGCAGAAGTAACCTTGCGGTTTGGAGCACCTCACAACCCCCAGCGTGGGAAAACCTCCATGGCCTCATCAGGCCCCCACACCACAAAGGGTCCATCATGGACACAAACTCCAGCCTGAGACAAAGTCTGATCCTCGCCCTGACTTCACATGCAGGAGTTCTCGATTCAGCCTCTGCATGATAGGCCTTGTGTGCCCTCGGGCTGAAACCTATCCCTACATTGTGTTTTCCTACTTCCATACTCACACTTCTGGCCCACAAGCTCTCCAGATCGGGAATTCTGGAGCCACACCGCAGCACACGGCCTGCACATCAGAAGAAAAACTTTGTCCTATAAGGGTGCCCAGAAACCCCAATAGAGGATCAAGGTGCATGACCCCGCATCCGCACCCCAACTTCATAATATGCCCTGGGCCTTAATGCTCTGTCTGACACAGCCTAAACCCAGACCTCCCGACAGACACCCAGACAGCTGACCGCACAATCAGCACATACGGCCGGCCATGGCCTTAGGCCATCATCCCTTCACAACCTGGGTTTTCAGGCATCAGAACTTAGACCTGATCTCCAATCCCTGCACAGGCAGAAACCTGTTGAACAAATCAGAGCACCTCCTGCCCCATGGCAGGACACCTTGCTGTTGGCATGGTGACAAATCTTCAGGAAAGGAGAGACCTGAATGGCTCATGTGGACATTGCATGCTTGTGGGACGCCTTGGGCACAAACATGCATTGTGACCCTCAGCAAGAGGCCCGTGTTCAAGTAAGGCCTCTCCGTGGCAGGACCAAAAGCCTGCTTATGGGGCTTGCCATGACTCAAGAACCCCAATCCTAACAGTCGTCAGGTTTTCCATTCGCACATACCCGGGGCTCTGCTCTGGAATCTGTCCTTTGGAGGGACACCAGAAGCAGAACACAGGACTATTCACTTCCCACAGAATGGCCCCAAACTATTGAGAGCAGGGCCAATTCCCCATAGAGGGAGACTTCATCCATGGCCCTGGCAGCGACCCCTGCATTTCTTTGGAGCAGTGTCAATCCCACCGGGTAGGAGAATCCTGAAGGGCCCCTGATCCCCCGACATTTCAAGGTCTCCATCGACACCAACCCACATTATGAACCATTCTCATGAGAGTCCATTTCAACTCAGCCCCCTAGGTAGCTCAACAAGATACAGCAGATGGAAAAGGCCTTGTTGCTAGGATCCAAAAGGAATTCGAGGTGGTGTGCCCAGTCATCCATCTTTAGAACCCGTCTCGGGACATTCCGTATCGAGCATCCTGGAGCCAACCAACATGACTCGTCGTTCCTGCAGAAGTAACCTTGTGGTTTGGAGCACCTCACAACCCCCAGCGTGGGAAAACCTCCATGGCCTCATCAGGCCCCCACACCACGAAGGGTCCATCATGGACAGAAACTCCAGCCTGAGCCAACATCTGATCCTCGTCCTGAGTTCAAATGCAGGAGTTCTCGATTCAGCCTCAGCACGGTAGGCCTGGTGTGCCCTCGGCCCGAAACCTTTCCCCAGCTTGTGTTTTCCTACGTCCATCCTCACACTTCTGGCCCACAAGCTCTCCACATTGGGAATTCCGGAGCCACACCGCAGCACACTCCCTGCTCACCAGAAGGAAAACGTTGTCCTATGGGGCTGCCCAGAAACCCCAAATGAGGATCAAGCTGCACGACCCTGATCACACCCCAACTTCCTAATATGCCCTGGGCAGTAATGCTCCATCTGACACGGCCTCAGCCCAGACCTCCCGACAGACACCAGACAGCTAGCCACACAACCAGCACATCTGGCCCACCATGGCCTTAGGAAATCATATCGTGACAACCTGGGTTTTCATGCACCTGAACCTAGACCTGATCTCCAATCCCTGCACAGGGGGGAACCTGATGCACAAATCAGAGCTCCTCCTGCTTCATGGCAGGACACCTTGTTCTTGGCATGGTGATAAATTTTCAGGGTAGGAGAGATCTGAATTATCCATGAGGCCACGCCCATGCTTGAGGGCTGCCTTGGGCACAAACACACATTATGACCCTCAGCGTGAGCCCCTAGTTCAAGTAAGGCCTCTACGTGGCTGGACCAAATGCCCGCATATGGGGCTTGCCATGCCCCAAGACCCCAATTCTAACCAGTCATCAAGTTTTCCAATCGCACATTCCCAGGGCTCTGCTCTGGAATCCGTCCTTAGGAGGGACACCTGATGCAGAAAACAGGACTCCTCACTTCCCACAGAGTGGCCCCAAACTCTTCAGAGCCCATACAGTTCCCCAGAGAGGGAGAAACATACATGGTCCTGGCAGCCACCCCTGCATTTCTTTTGAGCTGTGTCATTCCCTCTGGGTTGGAGAATCCTGATGGGCCCCTGATCACCCCCAGATTACAAGGTCTCCATGGAGAGCAACCCACATTAAACCTATCCTCATGGAGTCTATTTCAAATCAGCCCCATGAGTAGCTTACCCCAGAGCTAGCAGATGGAAAAGGCCTTGTTGCTAGGAGCCAATAGGAATTCGAGGTGGAGTATCCAGGCATCCATCCTGAGAACCATTCTCTCAAGACTTTCTGTATGGGGTGTCCTGGAGCCAACCAACAGGACTCGACTGTCCCAAAAGGGGAAACCTTGCAGTTTGGAGCAGCTCACAACCCCCTGCATGGGAAAACGTCCATGGCCTCATCAGACCCCTACATCCTGAAGGGGCCATCATGGACAGAAACTCCTGCCTGAGCCAATGTCTGATCCTCGTCCTGAGTTCAAATGCAGGAGGTCTCAATTCATCCTCTGCACGGTAGGCCTGCTGTGCCCTCGGCCCGAAACGTATCCTCAGCTTGTATTTTCAGACTTCCGTCCTCACGCTCCTGGCACACAAGCTCTCCAGATTGGGAATTCCAGAGCCACACCACAGTACACTGCCTGCTCACCAGAAGAAAATCTTTGTCCTATGGGGCTGCCAAGAAACCCCAAATGAGGATCAAGCCTCACGACCCCTTGAACGCTCCCCAACTTCATAAAAGGCCCTGGGCACTAATGCTCTGTATGACACAGCCTCAGCCCAGACCTCTCGAAAGACACCCCGACAGCTGGCCGCAAAAACAGCACATCTGACCCGCCATGGCCTTACGCAGTCATCTCTTCCCAACCTGGGATTTCAGGCATCTGAACCATGTCTGATCGCCAATCCCTTCAGAGGGGGGAACCTGATGCACAAATCAGTGATCCTCCTGTCCCATGGCAGAACACCTTGTTGTTGGCATGGTGTCAAATCTTCAGGATAGGAGAGACGTGAATGGCCCATGAGGCCATGCCCTTGTTTGAGGGCCGCCTAGGGCACTAACATGCACTGTGACCCTCAGCGTGAGTCCCGTGTTCAAGGAAGGCCTCTCTTTGGCTGGACCAAGAGCCAGCTTATGGATCTTGCCATGCCCTGAGGCCCCCAATCCTAACAAGACGTCAGGTTTCCCAGTCGCCCATATCCAGGGCTCTACTCTGGAATCCGTCTTTTGGAGGGACTCTTGAGGTAGAAAACAGGACTCCTCCCTTCCCACAGAATAGCCCCAAACTCTTGTGAGCCAGGCGAATTCCCCCGAGTGGGAGACTCATCCATGGCCCAGGCAGCCACACCTGAATTTCTTTGGAACTGTGCCAATCCCTCCGGGTAGGTGAATCCTGTAGGGCCCCTGAGCCACCGCCACATACCAAGGTCCCCATGGACAGAACCCACATTATGACCCATCCTTATGAGATTCCATTTCATCTCAGCCACCTGGGTAGCTCACCCAAGAGCCAGCAGATCGAAAAGGCCTTGTTGCTAGGAGCCAATATGAATTCGAGGTGGAGTGTCCAGGCATCCGTCCCGAGAAACATTCTCTTGAGACTTTCTGTATGGGGTGTCCGGGAGCCAACCAACAGGACTCGACTGTCCCACTGAAGGAAACCTTGCAGTTTGGAGCAGCTCACAACACACAGCGTGGGAAAACGACCATTGCCTCATCAGGCCCCACATCTTGAAAGGGCCATCATGGACAGAAACTCCAGCCTGAGCCAACGTCTGATCCTCGCCCAGACTTCACATGCAGGAGATCTCAATTCAGCCTCTGCATGGTAGGCCTGCTGTGCCCTTGGCCTGAAACGAATCCTTATCTTGTATTTTCAGACTTCCGTCCTCACAATCCTGGTCCACAAGCTCTCCAGATTGGGAATTCCGGAGCCATACCACAGCACACTGCCTGATCACCAGAAGAAAATCTTTGCCCTATGGGGCTGCCTAGAAACCCCAATTGAGTATCAAACCTCACAAACCCTCGACCGCACCCCAACTTCAAAATAGGCCCTGGGCACTAATGCTCTGTCTGACACAGCCTCAGCCCAGACCTCCTGACAGACACCCAAACAGGTGGCCACAAATGCAGCACATCTGGTCCGTCATAGCCTTACGCCATCATCTCTTCCCAACCTGGGATTTCAGACATCTGAACCTAGACCTGATCTCCAATCCCTTCACAGGGGGGAACCTGATGCACAAATCAGAGCTCCTCCTGCCCCATGACAGGACACCTTGCTGTTGACAAGGTGCAAGCCATCAGGATAGGAAAGAGGTAAATGGCTCATGAGGCCTCGTCCATGCTTCGGGGCCACCTAGGGCACAAACATGCTTTGTGACCCTCAGCGTGAGCCACGTGTTCAATTAAGACCTTTCCGTGGCTGGACCAAGAGCTCGCATATGGGGCTGGCATGTCCCAAAAAACCCAATCCTAACCAGACGTCAGGTTTTCCAGTCGCCCATACCCAGGGCTCTGCTCTGGAATCCGTCTTTTGGAGGGACACCTGAGGCACAAAACAGGACTCCTCCCTTCCCACAGAATGGCCCCAAACTCTTGAGAGCTGGGCGAATTCCCCCGGGAAGGAGATTCAACCATGGCCCAGGCGGCCACCCCTGCATTTCTTTGGAACTGTGCCAATCCCTCCGAGTAGGAGAATCCTGTAGGGCCCCTGAGCCACCGCCACATACCAAGGGCCCCATGGACACCAACACACATTATGACCCATCCTCATGAGAGTCCATTTCATCTCAGCCCCCTGGGTAGCTCACCCAAGAACCAGCAGGTGGAAAAGGCCTTGTTGCTAGGAGCCAATAGAAATTCGGGGTGGAGTGTCCAGGCATCCATCCTGAGAACCATTCTCTCAAGACTTTCGGTATGGGACGTCCTGAAGCCAATCAACAAGACTCGACTGTCCCCCAGAAGGAAACCTTGCAGTTTGGAGCAGCTCACACCCCCCTGCGTGGGAAAACATCCATGGCCTCATAGACCCCTACATCCTGAAGGGGCCATCATGGACAGAAACTCCTGCCTGAGCCAACGTCTGATCTCTGATGTCACATGCAGGAGGTCTCAATTCAGCCTCTGCACGGAAGGCCTGCTCTGCCATCGGCCTGAAATATATCCTCAGCTTGTATTTTCAGACTTCTATCCTCACACTCCTGGCATACAGGCTCTCTAGATTGGGATTTCCGGAGCCACACTGCAGCACACTCCCTTCTCACTAGAAGAAAAACTTTGTCCTATGTGGCTGCCTAGAAACCCCAAATGAGGATCAAGCCTCACGACCCCTTGACTACACCCCAACTTCGTAATATGCACTGGGCACTAATGCTCTGTCTGACACAGCCTCAGCCCAGACCTCCCGACAGACACCCAGGCAGGTGGCCGCACAGAAAGCACATCCGGCCCGCCATGGCCTTAGGCCGTCATCTCTTCCCAACCCGGGTTTCAGGCATCTGAACCTCGAACTTATATCCAATCCCTTCACAGGGGGGAACCTGATGCACAAATCAGAACTCCTCCTGCCCCATGGCAGGACACCTTGCTGTTGGCATGGTGTCAAGCCTACAGGGAAGGAGAGACCTGAATTGCCCATGAGGCCACGCCCTTCTTTGAGGGACGCCTTGGGCACAAACACGCATTGTGACCCTCAGCATGAGCCCCATGTTCAAATAAGGCCTTTCTGTGGCTGGACCAAGAGCCTGCATATGGGGCTTGCCATACCCCGAAAAACCCTATCCTAACCAGATGTCAGGTTTTCCAGTCGCCCATACCCAGGGCTCTACTCTGGAATCCGTCTTTTGGAGGGACACCTGAGGCAGAAAACAGGACTCCTCCCTTCCCACAGAAAGGCCCCAAACTCTTGAGAGCTGGGCCAAATCCCCAGAGAGGGAGATTCATCCATGGCCCAGGCGGCCACCCCTGCATTTCTTTGGAACTGTGTCAATCCCTCCGAGTAGGAGAATCCTGTAGGGCCCCTGAGCCACCGCCACATACCAAGATCTCCATGGACACCAACCCACATTATGACCCATCCACATGAGAGTCCATTTCAACTCAGCCCCCTGGGGAGCTCATCCAAGGCCCAGCAGATGGAAAAGGCCTTGTTGCTAGGAGTCAATAGGAATTCGAAGTGGGGTGTCCAGGCATCCATCCTTAGAACCATTCTCTCAAGACTTTCTGTATGGGGTGTCCAGGAGCCAACCACAGGACTTGACTGTCCCACAGAAGGAAACCTTGCAGTTTGAAGCAGCTCACAACCCCCTTGTAGGAAAACGTCCATGGCCTCATCAGGTGCCCATATCCTGAATGGGCCATCATGGACACAAACTCCAGCCTGAGCCGACCTCTGATCCTCGTCCTGAGTTCACATGCAGGAGGTCTCAATTCAGCCTCTGCACAGTAGGCCTGCTGTGCCCCCGGCCTGAAACAAAACCTCAGCTTGTATTTTCAGACTTCCGTCCTCACACTCCTGGCCAACAAACTCTCCAGGTTGCGAATGCCAGAGCCACATCACAGCACATTGCCTGCTCCCCAGAAGAAAATCTTTGTCCTATGGGGCTGCTGAGAAACCCCAAATGAGGATCAAGCCTCACGACCCCTCAACCAAATCCCAAATTCATAATAGGCCCTGGGCACTAATGCTCTGTCTGACACAGCCTCAGCCGAGACCTCCCGTGTGACACCCAGAAAGCTGGCCACACAACCAGCACACCGGCCTGCCATGGCCTTATGCTATCATCTCTTCCCAACCTGGGATTTCAGGCATCTGAACCTAGACCTTATCGCCAATCCCTTCACAGGGGGGAAACTGATGCACAAATCAGTGCTCCTCCTGTCCCATGGCAGGACACCTTGCTGTTGGCATGGTCTCAAACCTTCAGCATAAGAGAGAACTGAATGGCCCATGAGGCCACACCCATGCCTGAGGGCCACCGTGGGCACAAACACGTATTGTGACCCTCAGCGTGAGTCCGATTTTCAAGTAAGGCCTTTCCGTGGCTGGACCAAAAGCAAGTTTATGGGGATTGCCATGCCCCAGAAAAACCAATCCTAACCAGACGTCAGGTTTTCCAGTCGCCCATACCCAGGGCTCTGCCCTGGAATCCCTCTTTGGAGGGACACCTGAGGCAGAAAACAGGACTCCTCCCTTCCTACACAATGACCCCAAAGTCTTGGGAGCCGGGCCAATCCCCAGAGAGGGAGACTCGTCCATGGCCCATGAGGCCACCCCTACATTCTATAGCCATCCTTGACACAAAATCCAGAGACAAAGCCTGAGCAACCGTCTCACATGTGCTCTTATTTCCTAACCCGAGGAGCTCACCTCCCAGTCTGGAGATCGGTCCTGCCATACCATCGGCCCCAAACTTAAGCCAAATTTGTGTTTTCAGACTTCTGGCCCCAAAGGCTGCCCCAAACACCCTCTAGGCTGGGGACTCTGTAGCCACACTGCAGGACTGTGCCTGCCCTCTCCAAGGAAACTGTGCCTATTCCACTGGTCACCACCCTACAGATTGGGAAAGTACTCCAAGACCTCCGAGGCCATCCCAAGAGTGCAGGCCTCCCTGTACAAACAGGGGCATTCTTACACAAGCTGAGCAACTACCTCTACTCAGACACGCAGATTATGGGGCTTTCTTGAGGCACCAAACAGAATACCTCTCGTCACCCCAAGGGAAGCATGCTCTTTGGAGCTGTGTCAAACCCACCCTGTAGGAGAATAATGCTCAACCCCTCAGCCACCACCGCATTCCAAGGTCTCCATGGCCACAACCCACATTATGACCCATCCCCATGAGAGTCCATGAGAGCCTGGGGAGCTCACCCCAGAGCCTGCAGATCGAACCTGCCTTGACGCTAGGGTCCAATGGGAATGCGAGATTGAAGGTCCAGGCATCTATCTTTAGAACTCCGCTCTCGAGTCTTTGCATATGGGGTGTCCTGGAGCCATCCAACAGGACTCGACCTCCCGCGGTTAGAATTGTTATGTTTTGGGGCAGCTTAAAACCGCTAGCGTGGGAAAACCTCCATGGCCTCATGAGGCCCCCCCTTCCTGAAGGGGCCATCATGGACACAAATGCCAGCCTGAGCCAATGTCTGATCCTCGCCCCGACTCCAGGTGCAGGACATCTCGTTTCAGCTTCTGCAGAGTGAGCCAGCTGTACCCTTGGCCCGAAACCTAACCCCAGATTGTGGTTTCAGACTTCCATCCTCACACTCCTGGCCCAGAAGTCCTCCAGTTTGGGAATTCTGGAGCCGCAACGAACCACTCTGCCTGCCCACCAGAAGAAAAACCTTGCCCTATGGGGCTGCCCAGAAACCCCAAATGATGTCAACCTGCACGGCCCTCAACCACACCGCAATTTCATAGGATGCCCTGGGCACTAATACTCTGTCTGAATAGCCTGAGTCCAGACCTCTAGATGCAAACCAGGACAGCAGGCTGCACACCTAGTACTTCGGACCCGCCATGACCTTAGGCTGTCACCTCTTCCCAACCTGGGTTTCCAGGCATCTGAACCTAGACATTGTCTCCAATCCCTGAATAGGGGGGAACCTGCAGCACATATCAGAATGCCTCCTTCCCCATGGCAGGAAACCTTGCTCTGGTCATGATGTCAAATCTTCAGGCTAGGAGAAATCTGCATGGCCCATGAGGCCACGCCCAAGCTTGAGGGCCGCCTTCGGCACAAATACACATTGTGACCCTCTTGGTGAGCCTGGCGTTCAGGTAAGACCTCTCAGTGGCTGCAACGAGAGCCCGCCAATGAGGCTTGCTATGTCCCTAGGCCCACAAACCAAACCAGAGTTCGGGTTTTCAGGTCGCCCGTACCCAGTGCTCTGCGCTGGAATCCGTGTTTTGGAGAGAATCCTGGGGCAGAAAACAGGACCCCTCCCTTCCCACAAAATGACCCCAAACTCTTGAGAGCCAGGCCAAATCACCAGAGAGAGAGACTCGTCTGTGGCCCTTGAGGCCACCCCTGCATTCCACGGCCATCCTTGAAACAAAATCCAGAGCCAAGAGCCTGAGCAACCATCTCGCACTCGCCCTTCTTTCCTCTCCCGAGGAGCTCCCCTCATGGTCTGGAGATCGGTCCTGCCATGAACTCGGCCCCAAACCCCAGCCAAGTTGGAGTTTTCAGTGTTCTGTCCCCAAAGCCCTGGACCACACACCCTCTAGGCTGGGACCTCTGGAGCCCCACAGCAGGACGGTGCCTGCCCTCTCCAAGGAAACTGTGTCCATTCCATTGGCCACAACCCTACAGAATAGAAGAAATCTCCAAGGCCCTCGAGGCCATCCCAACAGTGCAGGCTGCCCTGTACAAACAGGGGCATTCTGACAGAAGCTGAGCAACTCCCTCCACTCAGACATTCAGACAGATGTCTCCAGAGAGAGAAGATGGAACCGACAGGCCCCTAGCCAATAATCAGAACCTTAGCTTTTGTGTGCTGGCGTCTCTCCTCAGGGGCCTGGTTTCAAAGACAGCATATGGGGTGTTCCTGAGTCACCAAACAGAACACCTCTGGTCTCCACAAGGGAAGCTTGCTCCTTGAAGCTGTGTCAAACCCTGGAGTAGGAGAATTCTGAAGGTCCCCTGAGCCACTGCCACATTCCAAGGTCTCCATGGACACAAACACAGATTATAACCCATCCTCACGAGCGTCCATTTCAACTCAGCCCCCTGGGCAGCTCACCCCAGAGCCAGCAGATCGAACCGGCCTTGTCGCTAGGAGCCAATAGTAATGCGAGGTGGCTTGTCCAGGCATCCATCCTTAGAATCCCTGCTCTCGAGTCTTTCCATAAGGGGCGTCCTAGAGCCATCCACCAGGACTCGACTGTCCCGCAGAAGGAAAACTTGCAGTTTGGAGCAGCTCACAATCCCCAGCATGGGAAAACATCCATGGCCTCATGAGGTGCCCCGTTCATGAAGGGCCCTCATGGACCCAAACTCCAGCCTGAGCCAATGTCTGATAATCGTCCTGACTTCAGGTGCAAGAGATCTCCATTCAGCCTCTGCATAGTGGTCCTGCCGTGGCCTTGGCCCATAAGCTACGTGCAGCTTGTGCTTTCATACTTCCGTCCTCACTTTCCTGGCCCACAAGCCCTCCCGATTGGGAATTCCATAGCCACACCGCAGCACTCTGACTGCCCACCAAAAGAATAAAGTTGCCCTATGGGGCTAGCTCAGAAACCCCAAACGAGGATCAACCTGCACGGCCCTCGACCACACCCCAATTTCATAGGATGCCCTGGGCACTAATGCTCTGTCTGAACATTCTGAGTCCAGACCTCCTCACGGACACCCGGACAGCAGGCCACACACTCAGCACTTCGGACGCACCATGGCCTTAGGCAGTCATCTCTTCCCAACCTGGGTTTTCAGGCATCTGAACCTAGACATTATCTCCACTCCCTGAACATGGGGGAACCTGATGCACAATTCTGAACGCCTCCTTCCCCATGCCAGGAGACCTTGCTGTGGGCATGCTGTCAAACCTTCAGGCCAGGAGAACGCCCTACTTCACGCCCATGCTTGAGGGCCTCCTTAGGCACAATCACGCATTGGACTCTCTTGGTGAGCCCCGCGTTCAGGTAAGGCCTCTCAGTGGCTGCACCAAGAGCCCGCCTATGAGGTTTGCCATGTCCCTAGGCCCCAAATCCAAACCAGAGTTCAGGTTTTCAGGTCTCCCATACCCAGGGCTCTGCTCTGGAGTCCGTCTTTTGGAGGGACACCTGAGGCAGAAAACAGGATCCCTCCCTTCCGAAAGAATGACCCCAAACTCTTGGGAGCTGGGGCAAAACCCCACAGAGGGAGACTCATCCATCGACCTTGAAGCCACCCCTGCATTCTACGGCCGTCCTTGACACAAAATCCAGAGACAAGAGCCTGAGCAATCGTCTCACACTCGCCCTTCTTTCCTCTCCCGAGGAGCTTGCCTCATGGTCTGGAGATCGGTCCTGCCATGAACCCGGCCCCAAACCTCAGCCGAGTTTCGTTTTCAAACTTCTGTCCCCAAAGCCGTGGCACACACACCCTCTACACTGGGACCTCTGGAGCCCCACGGCAGGACGGTGCCTGCCCTCTCCAAGGAAACTGTGACCATTCCATTGGCCACAACCCTACAGATTAGGAGAAACCTCCAAGGCCCTCGAAGCCATCCCAACAGTGCATGCCTCCCTGCACAAAAAGGGGGATTCTGACAGAAGCTGAGCAACTCCCTCCACTCAGACACGCAGACAAATGTCCCCAGAGACAGAAGATGGAACCGGACAGGACCCTAGGCAATAATCTGAGCCTTAGCTTTGGTGTGCCGGTGTCTCTCCTCAGGGGCCTGGTTTTGAAGACCAGCATATGGGGCTTTCCCTAGGCATTAAAAGAACACCTCTCGTCTCCAGATGGGAAGCTTGCTCCTTGAATCTGTGTCAAACCCTCCGGGTTGGAGAATCCTGAAGGGCCCCTGAGCCACCGCCACATTCCAAGATCTCCATGGACACAAACCCACATTATGACCCATCCCCATGAGAGTCCATTTCAACTCAGCCCCCTGGGCAGTTCACCTCAGAGCCCCCAGATCGAACCGGCCTTATTGCTAGGAGCTAATGAGTATGCGAGGTGTCATGTCCAGGCATCCATCCTTAGAATCCCTGCTCTCCAGTCTTTCCTTAAGGGGCATCCTGGAGCCTTCCACCAGGACTCGACTGTCCCACAGAAGGAAACCTTGCAGTTTGGAGCAACTCACAACCCCCAGAGTGGGAAAATCTCCATAGCCTCATGAGGCGCCCACAAACTCCAGCCTGAGCCAACGTCTGATCCTCGCCCCGACTCCAGATGCAGGATATCTCGATTCAGCCTCTACAGAGTGGGCCTGATGAGGCCTCGTCCCAAAACCAACCTCCAGCTTGTGTTTTCAGACTTCCGTCTTCATGCTCCTGGCCCACAAGCCCTCCAGATTGGGAATTCAGGAGCCACACCGCAGCGCTCTGCCTGACCTCCAAAGAAAAACGTTGCCCTATGGGGCTAGCCCAGAATCCCCAAACTAGTTTCAACCTGCATGGCCCTCGACCACACCCCAATTTCATAGGATGCCCTGGGCACTAATGCTCTGTCTGAACATCCTGAGTCCAGACCTTCCGATGGACACCTGGACAGGAGACCGCACACCCAGCATTTTGGACCCGCCATGGCCTTAGGCCGTCATCTCTTCCCAAACTGGGTTTTCAGGCATCTGAACCTAGACATTTACACCAATCCCTGAACAGGGGGGAACCTGATGCACAAATCAGAATGCCTGCTGGCCCATGGCAAGAATCCTTGCTGTGGGCATGCAGTCAAACCTTCAGGCTAGGAGAAACCTGCATGGCCCATGAGGCCACGCCCATGCTTGAGGGTTTCCTTCAGCACAAACACGCATTGTCACCCTCTTGGTGAGCCCCGCGTTCAGGTAAGGCCTCCCAGTGGCTGCACCAAGAGCCCGCCAATGGGGCTTGCCATGTCCCTAGGCCCCCAATCCAAACCAGAGTTCGAGTTTTCAGGTCGCCCGTATCCAGGGCTCTGCTTTGGAGTCCGTCTTTTGGAGGGACACCTGAGGCAGAATACCGGACCCCTACCTTCCCACTGAATGACCCCAAACTCTTGGGACCGGGTGAAATCCCCAGAGAGGGAGACTCATGCATGTCCCTTGAGGCCACACCTATGTTCCACCACGAATCTTTTTTTTTTTTTTTAAGATTTATTTATTTATTTGACAGACAGAGATCACAGGCAGAGAGGCAGGCAGAGAGAGAGGAGGAAGCAGGCTCCCTTCGGAGCAGAGAGCCCGATGTGGGGCTCGATACCAGGACTCGGGGATCATGACCTGAGCCAAAGGCAGAGGCTTTAACCCACTGAGCCACCCAGGCGCCCCTCCACCACCAATCTTGACACAAAATCCAGAGACAAGAACCCGAGCAACCGTCTCATACTCGGCCTTCTTTCCTCTCTCGAGGAGCTCCCCTCATGGTCATGAGATCGGGCCTGCCATAAACTCAGACCCAAATCTCAGCCGAGTTGGAGTTTTCAGACTTCTGTCCCCAAAGCCCTGGCCCACGCAACCTCTAGGCTGGGACCCCTGGAGCTGCATGGCAGGACGGTGCCTGCCCTCTCCAAGGAAACTGTGCCCATTCCATTGGCCACAACCCTACAGATTAGGAGAAACCTCAAAGGCCCTCGAGGCTATCCCAACAGCGCATGCCGCCCTGCATAAACAGGGGCATTCTGACAGAAGCTGAGCAACTCCCTCCACTCAGACACGCAGACAAATGTCCCCAGAGACAGAAGATGGACCTGGACAGGCCCCTAGGGAATAATCTGTACCTTAGCTTTGGTGTGCCGGTGTCTCTCCTCAGGGGCCTGGTTTTGAAGACCAGCATATGAGGCATTCCTGAGTCACCAAACAGAACATCTCTCATCTCCACATGGAAGCTTGCTCTTGAAGCTTTGTCAAACCCTCCAGGTAGGAGGATCCTGAAGGGCCCCTGAGTCACCGCCTCATTCCAAGGTCTCCATGGACACAAACCCACATTATGACCCATCCTCATGAGAGTCCATTTCAACTCAGCCCCCTGGGCAGCTCACTCCAGAGCCAGCAGACTGAACCGGCCTTGTCGATAGGAGCCAATGGCAATGTGAGGTGGGTTGTCCAGGCATCCATTCTTAGAATCCCTGCTCTCGAGTCTTTCCATAAGTGGCATCCTGGAGCCATCTACCAGGACTCGACTGTCCCTCAGATGGAAACCTTGCAGTTTGGAGCAGCCCACAATCCCCAGCGTGGGAAAAACTCCATCGCTTCCTCATTTGGGGTCTGGGCAGACCCATAGCGCACATCCTCTTTGTGGTCGGCAGGCAGAATGCTGTGTTATGGCTCCAGAATTCCCAATGTGGAGTGCTTGCGGGCCAGAAGTGTGAGGATGGAAGTCAGAACACACAAGCTGTGGTTAAGTCCAGTGCCGAGCCCATGGCCCTTCCAAAGTGCAGCAGCTGATTCGAGATCTCCAGCCCCTGAGTAACGGCGAGTGTCAGATGTTCCCTCACGCTGGAGTTTGTGTACATGATGACCGAATCATGTAGTGGTGGCCCTCTGAGGCCACGAAGATTATCCCACGCTGGGGCTTGTGAGCTGCTCCAAAAAGCAATGTTTCCTCTTGCGGGACAGGGGGAGTCCGTTTGGATGGCTCTAGCATCCCCCATCTGGAATGATTGGTAACAGAACTCTCCACATGGATGCCTGCAAAGCCCACCTTACATTCCCATTGCAGACAAGGAACGTGGAATGTTCGATCTGGTGACTCTGGGGCGAAGCACCCAGGGGCTGATTTGACAAGGAGTCTCATGCTGAAGGGTCACAATGCCGGTTTGTGTCCAGGGAGACCTTAGAATGTGGCAATGGCTCAGGGGCCATGCAGGATTCTCCTACCCTGATGGTTGGGTACAGCTCCAAGAGCAAGTTTTCCTCTTGGGGGCAGGGTGAGTTTCAGTTGTGTGGCTCAGGGACCACATGTTGGACCATAAGTTGAAATTGGATAATAGGCCTCTGGTGACAGATGCCGGAAAACCTAACCTAGGGTTCTGAAGAGGCCCGAGGGGCATGTCAGGTTCAATCTTCTGGGTCAGGCCATTGACCTGGGTGTCTGCCTGGAGGCAGGTGCTCAGGGTGTGTCAGACTTCACACTTGGGGCCAGAGCTCTCGACGAAATTGGGGTGGACTCAGGGGCCTCACAGGTTTCTCCTAATGTGGAAGGTTTGGGCAACGTTGAGGGGCAGAGTTTCCTTCTGGAGGGCAGGCACAGTCCTGCCGTGTGGCTCCAGAGACCCCAACCTGGAGGTCATATGTGCCAGTGCTTTGGAGACAGAAATCTGCAAAAACAAACTCCGTTTAGGGTTAGGGATGAGGTGATCTCAAGCGTAATATGCAGACCCTGAGGGCAGCTCCTCGGGATCTGAAATGAGGGCAACTCGTAGGCTTGAGTTCAGGCTTTTATGTCTGGATTGTGTGTCCAGGATGGCCGTGGAATGTAGGGGTGGCCTCATGGGGACATGGG
Organism: Mellivora capensis; assembly: GCA_004024625.1. NCBI lineage: Eukaryota > Metazoa > Chordata > Mammalia > Carnivora > Mustelidae > Mellivora > Mellivora capensis. The sequence continues at coordinate 44,343 of PISX010004915.1, read as the reverse complement.
AGATTCTTCCTCTCTGTGGATTCTGCCAGGGTCCCAAGAGTTTGGTGTCTTTCTGGGGGAAGGGAAGAGTGCTGCTTTCCATCTCAGGGGACCCCTACATAACAGGGTTTCCAGAGACGGGCTCTGGGTCTGGGCGCTTTGGAAAACCCCACCGAGTTTTAGGATTGGAGCTTAGGGGCGTTGCAGGCCTGGTATGCGGGATCTTTGTCCATCTGCCAAGGGGGCTTGTTTGAAAGTGGGCTCAGGCTGAAGGGCACAATGCCTGTTTGTGACCAGGGCGGACCTGAGTGGGCGTGGTCTCATGGGCCATGCAGCTGGCTCCCACACTGAGGGTTGGACACCCATCCGAACAGCAAGGTTTTATGCCATGGGGAAAGAAGAGTTGTCTTTTGTGCTTCAGGTTCCCTCATCAGGGATTGGAGAAAAGGTCTGGGAAAAGATACCTGAATACCCAGGATGGGGAGAGATGATGGCCCTGGGCCATGGCAGGTCCCACCTGCTAGATGTGGGGCCCGCTGCCTGGGTGGCTGATAGGAGGTCGGGGCTCAGGCTGTGTTAGAAGGAGCATTCATGCACAGGACGGCCTCTGATATTGGGGTGCCCTCGGGGGATGTGCAGGTTGATCCTCATGTGGGGTTTCTGGGCAGACCCATAGCGCACTTCCTCTTTGTGGTTGGCAGGCAGAATTCTGCATTGTGGCTCCAGAATTCCCAATATGGAGGGACTGCGGGCCAGGTGTGTGAGCACGGAAGTCAGAACACACAAGCTATGGTTAAGTCCAGTGCCGAGCACATGGCACTTCCAAAGTGCAGCATCTGATTTGAGATCTGTAGTCCCTTAGTAAGGGCGAGTGTCAGATGCTCCCTCACGCTGGAGTTTGTGTCCATGATGATCATCTCATGGAGTGGTGGCCCTCTGAGGCCACGGAGGTTATTCCACGTTGGGGCTTGGGAGCTGCTCCACACAGCAACGTTTGTTCTGTGGGACAGGGAGAGTCCATTTGCATGCCTCCAGCATCTTCCATCTGGAATGATTGGGTGGCAGAACTCTCCACATGGATACTTACAAAGCCCACCTCACGTTCCCATTGCAGACAAGGAACGTGGCAGGTTCGATCTGGTGGTTCTTGAGCGAAGCACCAAGGGTCTGAGTTGATATGGAGCCTCATGCTGATGTTTTACAATGCTGGTTTGTGTCCAGGGAGACCTTAGAATGTGGTGGTGGCTCAGAGGCCACGCAGGATTCTCCTACCCTGAGGGTTGGGTACAGCTCCCAAGAGCAAGTTTTCCTCTCAGGGACAGGAGGAGTTTCAGTTGTGTGGCTCAGGGACAACATGTTGGACCATAAGTTGGAATTGGAGAATAGGCCTCTGGCGACAGATGCCTGAAAACCTTAGCTAGGGTTCTGAGGGGTTCTGAGGCGCATGTCAGGTTCAATCTTCTGAGTCAGACCATTGACCTGGGTGTCTGCCTGGAGACAGGTGCTCAGGGTGTGTAAGACAGCACACTTGGGGCCAGAGCGTTCGACGAAATTGGAGTGGACTCAGGGGTCTTGCAGTTTTCTCCTAATGTGGAGGGTTGGGGCAACGGTGACGGGCAGAGTTTCCTTATGGAGGGCAGGCACAGTCCTGCGGTGTGGCTCCAGAGGCCTCAACCTGGCCGGCATGTGGGCCGGGATTTGGGGACAGAAATCTGCAAACAAAAATTCGGGTTATGGTTAGGGACAAGGTGATTGCAAGCTACATTTGCAGTCCCTGAGGGCAGCTCCTTGGGATCTGAAATGAGAGCGACTGGTAGGCAGTAGTGCATGCATTTTTGTCTGGATTGTGTGTCCAGGATGGCCGTGGAATGCAGGAATGGCCTCATGGGGACATGGGAGATTCTTCCTCTCTGGGGATTCTGCCCAGCTCCAAGAGTTTGGTGTCTTTCCGTGGAAAGCGAAGAGTGCTGTTTTCCATCTCAGGAGTCGCCCCAAAACAGGTATTCCAGAGACGGGCTCTGGGTCTTGGCATTTTGGAAAACCCCACCGAGGCTTAGGATTGGGGCCGAGGGGCGTGGCAGGTCCGGTATGCGGGCCAGGTGTGTGAGCACGGAAGTCAGAACACACAAGCTATGGTTAAGTACAGTGCCGAGCGCATGGTCCTTCCAAAGTGCAGCGGCTGATTCGAGATCTCCATCCCCTGAGTAAGGGCGAGTGTCAGATGTTCGCTCACGCTGGAGTTTGTGTCCAAGATGACCGACTCATGGAGTGGTGGCCCTCTGAGGTCACGGAGGTTATGCCACGGTGGGGCTTGTGAACAGCTCCAAACAGCAACGTTTGTTCTGTGGGACAGGGGGAGTCCGTTTGGATGGCTCCAGCGTCCCCCATCTGGAAAGATTGGGTAGCAGAATTCTCTGCATGGATGCCTGCAAAGCCCAACTCACGTTCCCTTTGCAGACAAGGAACGTGGCAGGTTCGATCTGGTGGCTCTGGGGCAAAGCACCCAGGGGCTGAGTTGACATGGAGCCTCATGCTGATGGGTCATAATGCTGATTTGTGTACAGGGAGAGCTTAGAATGTGGTGGTGGCTCAGGGGCCATGCAGGATTCTCCTACCCTGAGGGTTGGGCACAGCTCCCAAGAGAAAGTTTTCCTCCCGGGGACCGGACTGGTTTCAGTTGTGTGTCTCAGGGACCACATATTGGACCATAATTTGGAAGTGGAGAATAGGCCTCTGGCGACAGATGCCTGAAAACCTTAGCTAGGGTTCCGAGGTGGCCCTAGAGGCATTTCAGGTTCAATCTTCTGAGTCAGGGCCATTGATCTGGGCGTCTGCCTGGAGGCAAGTGCCCAGGGTGTGTCAGACTGCGCATTTGGGTCCAGAGTGCTCTACGATGTTGGGGAGGCATCAGGGGCCTTGCAGGTTTCTCCTAATCTGGAGGTTTGGCAACTGTGACGGGTCGAGATTCCTTCGGGAGGGCAGGCACAGTCCTGCACTGTGGCTCCAGAGGCCCCCTTCTGGAGGACTTGTGGGCCCTGGCTTTGGGGACAGAAATCTGCAAACACAAACTCGGGCTAGGGTTAGGGGTGAGGTTATCACTGGTGCGATATGCAGACCCTGACGGCAGCTCCTCGGGATCTGACATAAGGGCGACTGGGAGGTGGTAGCACAGGCTTTTCTGTCTGGATTGTGTTTAGAGTAGGACCATGGAATGCAGGAGTGGCCTCATGGGGCCATGGGAGATTCTTCCTCTCCGGGGTTTCTCCCCAGCTACCAAGAGTTGGGTGTCATTCCGGGGGAAGGGAGGAGTGCTGTTTTCCACCTCAGGGTTCGCCCCAAAAGAGGGATTCCAGAGTTTCTGGGTCTGGGCGCCTGGAAAACCCCACTGAGGGTTACAATTTGGGCCCAGGGGCATGGCAGGGCCTGTATCGGGTTCCTGGTCCAGCTAGCGAGGGTGCTTGTTTGAAAGCGGACACAGACTGAGGGTCACAATGCCTGTTTTTGCCCAGGCGGCCCTCATGACTGGGCGTGGTCTCATGGGCCATGTAGCTGTCTCCCACACTGAGGGTTGGACACCCATCCCTACTGCAATGTTCTCTGCCATGGGGAAGGAGGAGTAGACTTTTGAGATTCAATATCCCCCATAGGTAGGGATTTGAGCTACTGTCTAGGGACATATGACAGAATACCCAGGTTGGGGAGAGATGACGGCCCTGGGACATGGCAAGTCCCACCTGCTGGATTGGGGTTCCGCTATCTGGATGGCTGACAGTAGGTCGGGTCTTAGACTGTGTCAGACAGAGCATTAGTGCACAGGGCGGCCTCCAATACTGGGGTGAACTCGAGCACCGTGCAGGTTGATCTGCATGTGGGGTTTCAGGGCACACCCATAGGGCACTTCTTCTTTGCGGTGGGCAGGCAGAAAGCTGCATTGTGTCTCCAGAATTCCCAACCTGGAGGGCTAGCAGGGCAGGAGTGTGAGGACAGAAGTCAGAAAACACAAACTCTGGTTAAGGTCGGTGCCGAGCACATGGCACTTCCCAAGTGCAGCGGCTGATTTGAGATCTCCAGCACCTGAGTCAGGGCGAGTGTCAGATGATCGCACTCGCTGGAGTTTGTGTCCATGATGGCCGACTAATGGATGGGTGGTCCTAGGAGGCCATGGAGTTTATCCCACTTTGGGACCTGTGAGCTGCTCCACACAGCCATATTTCCTTCTGCGGGACAGGGGGAGTCCATTTTGATGGCTCCAGTGACCCACACATGGAATTATTCAGTAGCGGAACGCTCCGCATGGATGCCTGGAAAGCCCACCTCATGTTACCATTGTGCCTAGGAACATGGCAAGGCCCATCTGGTGGCTCTGGGGCGAAGTACCATGGGGGCTGAGTTGACATGGTGTCTCTTGCCAATGGGTCACAATGCTGGTTGGTGTCCAGGGAGACCTTAAAATGTGGTGGTGGCTCAGGTGCCATGCAGGGTTCCCCTACACTGAGGGTTGGACACAGCTCCCATGAGTAGTTTTTCCTTCTGGAGACAGGAAGTGATCGATTCAGTGTCTCAAGGACCACATGCTGGACCATAGGTTTCTATTCCAGAACAGACCCTTGGGGACAGATGCCTGAAAACTTAAGGGAGGATTCTGATGAGGTCCTCCTGTCATGGTTCAATTCTGATGAAGTCCTCGGGTCAGGTTCAATCCTCTGACTCATCGCCATTGGCCTGGAGGTAGTCTTAGGATTTGTGCCTGGGGGCATGGCATACACGGTATGTGGGCTCCTGGTCCAGCTACCAAGGGGGCTTGTTTGAAAGCAGGCTCAGGCTGTGGGTCACAATGCCTGGTTGTTCCCAGGGTGGCCCTCATGAGTGGGTGTGGTCTCATGGGCCGCACAGCTGGCTCCTACTCTGAGGGTGGACACCCATCCCAACAGCAAGGTTTCCTCCCATGCTGAAGGAGGAGTAGTCTTTTGTGCTTCAGGTTCCCCCATAGGAAGGGGTTTCGGCTAAGGTCTGGGGACGGATGCCTGAATACCCAGGTTGGGTAGAGATGACGGTCTCTGGCCCTGGCAGGTCCCACCTCTTGGAAAAGGAGCCTGCTCTCTGGGTGGCTGGCAGGAGATCAGCGCTCAGGGCATGTCAGACAGAATATTACTGCACAGGGCGGCCTCTGTTTTGGGGGTGCCCTCCAGGGCTGTGCAGGTTGATCCTCCTTTGGGGTTTCTTGGCAGACCCATAGGGCCCTTCTTCTTTCTGCTGGGCAGGCAGGATGCTACGCTGTGGCTCTAGAATTGCTGGTCTGGAGGGCTCACGGGCCAGGGGTGAGTACGGAAGTCTCAAAACACAAGCTCGTGTGAAGTTCAGTGCCGAGCGCATGGCACTTTCAATGTGCAGGGGATGATTCCAGATCTCCAGCACTTGAGGAAGGGCTAGTGTCAGATGTTCGCTACCGCTGGAATTTGTGTCCATGATGGCTGAAGAATGGACAGGGCTAGCCTCATGAAGCCATGGAGGTTTTCCAACGCTGGGGCTTGTAAGCTGCTCTAAATGGGAAGGTTTCCTTCTGCGGGACAGGGGGAGTCTGGTTTGATGGCTCCACGTTTCCCCATAGGGAAAGATTGCGTAGCAGAGCTCTCCGCATGGATGCCTGGAAAGCCTACCTCACGTTACCATTGCAGCCGAGGAACATGGCAGGTTCCATCTGGTGGCTCTGGGGCGAAGTACCATGGGGTCTGAGTTGACATGCTGTCTCTTGCCGATAGGTCACAATGCTGGTTGGTGTCCAGAGAGACCTTAGAATGTGGTGGTGGCTTAGGGGCCAGGTAGGGTTCTCCTACCCTGAAGGTTGGACACAGCTCCCAAGAGCAGTTTTTTCCTTCTGGGAACGTGAGTGATCCGTTTCTGGCTCAGGGACCACATGTTGGACCATAGGTTTATATTCCAGAACAGGCCCTTGGGTACAGATGCCTGAAAACTTAAGGGAGGATTCTGATGAGGTCCTAGGGGCATGTCAGGTTCAATATTCTGACTCAAAGCCATTGACCTGGATGTCTTCCTGGAGGTAGGTGCTCACGGTGTGTCACAGTACGCATTTGGGTCCAGAGGGGCCTACGGGATTGGGGTGGGCTCAGGGGCCTTGCAGTTTTCTCCTAATCGGGAGGGTTTGGGCAACTGTGACGGACAGAGTTTACTTCTGCAGGGCGGGGACAATCCTGTGGTGTGGCTCCAGAGGCCCCATCCTGGAGGGCATGTGGGCCAGGCCTTTGGGGACAGAGACTGTAAACACAAACTCGGCTTAGGGTCAGGGGCGAGGTGATGGCAGGCCCGATGCGCAGACTCTGAGGGCAGCTCCTTGGGATCTGAAATTAGGGCGACTGCCAGGGGGGAGTGCAGGCTTTTTGTCTGGAGAGTGTGTTCAGGAGGGCTGTGGAATGCAGGGCTGGCCTCATCGGGCCATGGGAGATTCATCCACTCTGGGGATTCTGCCCTGTTCCCAAGAGTTTGGTGTCATTCTGGGTGAAGCAAAGAGTGCTGTTCTCCATCTCAGGGGTCCCCCAAAACATGGAATCCAGAGACGGGCTTGGGGTGCGGGCACCTGGAAAACTCTATGGAGGCTTAGGATTTGGGCCTGGGGGCGTGGCAGGCCGATATGCAGGCTCCTGCTTCAGCTACCGAGGGGGCTTCTTTGAAAGCGGACTCAGGCTGAGGGTCACTAAGCCTGGTAGTGTCCAGAGCGGCCCTCATGAGTGGTTGTGGTCTCATGGGCCACGAAGCTGGCTCCCACTCTGAGGGTGGACCCAGCAGCAAGATTTCCTGCCATGGAGAAGTAGGAGTAGTCTTTTGTGCTTCAGGTTCCCCCTTAGGCAGGGATTTGGTGTAACCACTGAAGAAAGATGCCTGAATACCCGGGTTGGGTAGAGATGACGGCCTCAGGCCCTGGCAGTTCCCACCTCTTGTAAATGGGGCCCGCTCTCTGGGTGGTTGACAAGAGATTGGGGCTCAGGCTGTGTCAGACAGAACATTACTGCACAGGGCGTCCTCCATTTTTGTAGTGCCCTCCAGAGCCGTACATGTTGGTCCTCCTGTGGGGTTTCTTGGCAGACCCATAGGGCCCTTCTTCTTTCTGCTGGGCAGGCAGGATGCTGCCTTGTGGCTCCAGAATTACCGGTCTGAAGGGCTTATGGGACAGGAGTGTGAGGAAAGAAGTCTGAAAACACAAGGTTCTGTGATGTTTATTGCCGAACGCATGGCAGTTCCAATGTGCAGTGGATGATTCCAGATCTCCAGCACCTGAGGAAGGGCGAGTGTCAGATGTTCACTCCCGCTGGAATTTGTGTCCATGATGGTTGAATAATGAACAGGTGGGTCTCATGAGGCCATGGGTTTTTCCCACCCTGGGGCTTGTGAGCTGCTCCAAACAGGAAGGTTTCCTTCTGTGGGACAGGGGGAGTCTGTTTTGTTGGCTCTAAGTTCCCCCAAAAGGAAAGATTTGGTAGCAGAGCTTTCCGCATGGAAGCCTGGAAAGCCCACCTTGCATTAACATTGCAGAAGAGGAATATGGCAGGTTCCATTTGGTGGCCCAGGGGCAAAATTCCATGGTGGCTGAGTTGACATGGAGTCTCATCCTGATGGGTCACAATGCTACTTGGTGTCCAGGGAGACCTTAGAATGTGGTAGTGGCTCAGGGGCCATTCAGGGTTCTCCTACCCTGAAGGTTGCACACAGCTCCCAAGAGCAGTTTTTCCTTCTGGAGACAGGAGGTGATCCATTCTGTGGCTCAGGGACTATATGCTGGAACATAGATTTGTATTCTAGAACAGGCCCTTGGGGACAGATGTCTGAAAACTTAAGGGAGGGTTCTGATGAGGTCTTAGGGGCATGTCAGGTTCAATATTCTGACTCAAGGCCATTGCCCTGGCTGTCTGCCTGGAGGTAGGTGCTCAGGATTTGTCACACTGCGCATTTGGGTCCAGAGCGACCTATGAAATTGGGTTGAGCTCAGGGGCCGTGAAGATTTCTCCTAATCAGGAGGGTTTGGGCAACTGTGATGGGCAGAGTTTCTTTTGGGAGGATGGGCACAATCCTGCAGTGTGGCTCCAGAGGCCCCATCCTGGGGGAAATGTGGGCCAGGCCTTTGGGAACAGAGTCTGCAAACACAATCTCAGCTAGGGTTAGGGGCGAGGTGATAGCAGGCCCAATGTGGAGACCCTGAGGGCAGCTCCTCAGTATCTGATAGGAAGGCGACTGTGAGGCAGGAGCGCTGGCTTTTATGTCTGGATTGTGTGTCCAGGAGGGGCCAGGAATGCAGGGCTGGCCTCAAAGGCCATGGGAGATTCTTCCTCTCTGGTGATTCTGCCAGGCTCCCAAGGATTTTCTGTCTTTCTGGGGGAAGGGAAGAGTGCTTTTTTCCATCTCAGGAGTCCCACAAATACAGGGAATCCAAAGACTATTTCGCGCCTGGAAAACTCCACGGAGGCTTCAGATTTGGGCCTTGGGGCGTGGCAGGCCCGGTATGCGGGATCCTGGTCCAGCTATCGAGGGGGCTTGTTTGAAAGCAGGCTCAAGCTGAGGGTCACAATGTCTGGTTGTGCCCAGGGCAGCCGTCAGGTGTGGGCATTGTCTCATGGTCCACGCAACTGTCTCCCACACTGAGGGTGGACACCTCACAACAGCAAGGTTTCCTGCCGTGGGGGTGGAGTAGTCTTTTGCCCTTCAGGTTCTGCCATAGGCATGGATTTGGGCTAAGGTCTGGGGACAGATGCCTGAATACCCAGGTTGGGTACAGATGACGGCCTCGGGCGCTGGAAGGTCCCACCTCTTGGAAATGCGGCCCGCTCTCTAGGTGGCTGACAGAAGATCGGGGCTCAGGCCGTGTCAGACAGAACATTATTGCACAGGGCGGTCTCTGTTTTGGGGGTACCCTCCAGGGCCTTGCAGGTTGAGGAGCAGGCCTCCTCTGGGGTTTCTTGGCAGATCCATAGGGTCCTTCTTCTTTCTGCTGGGCAAGCAAGATGCTGCACTGTGGCTTCAGAATTGCCAGTCTGGAGGACTTACAGGCCAAGAGTGTGAGGACGGAAATCTGAAAACACAAGGTCCAGTTAAGTTCAGTGCCGAGTGCATGGCAGGTTCAATGTGCAGCGGATGATTCCAGATCTCCAGCACCTAAGGAAGAGCGAGAGTCAGTTGTTAGTTCCCAGTGGAATTTGTGTCCATGATGGCTGAATAATGACCGGGGGACCAAATGAGGCCATGTAGTTTTTCCCACACTGGTGCTTGTGAGCTGCTCCAAATAGGAAGATTTCTTTCTGCGGGACAGGGGGAGTCTCTTTTGATGTCTCCAAATTCCCCCATAGGGAAAAATTGGGTAGCAGAGCTGTCCATATGGATACCTGGAAAGCCCACCTAGCATTATCATTGTAGCCGAGGAATATGGTAGGGTATGTCTGATGGCTCTGCAGCGAAGTACCATGGGGGCTGAGTTGACATGGATTCTCTTGACGATGGGTCACAATGCTGCTTGGTGTCCAGGCAGAACTTAGAATGTGGTGGTGGCTCAGGGGCCATGAAGGGTTCTCCTACCCTGAAGGTTGGACACAGCTTCCAAGAGCATGTTTTCCTTCTGGGTACAGGAGGTGGTCCGTTCTGTGGCTCAGGGACCATATGCAGGACCATAGGTTTGTATTCCAGAACAGGCCCTTGGGTACAGATGCCTGAAAACTTAAGGGAAGGTTCTGATGAGGTCCTAGGGTCATGTCAGGTTCAATCTTCTGACTCAGAGCCATTGACCTGGGTGTCTGTCTGGAGGTAGGTGCTCAGGATGTGTCACACTGCACATTTGTATCCAGAGCGGCCTACAAAATTGGGGTGGGCTAAGGGGCTTTGCAGCTTTCTCCTAATCGGGAGGATTTGGGCCACTGTGACAGGCAGAGTTCCCTTCAGGAGGGCATGCACAGTCCTGCCCTGGTGTGGCTCCAGAGGCCCCATCCTGGAGGGCATGTAGGCCAGGCCTTTGGGGACAGTGACTGTAAACACAAACTCAGCTTAGGGTTAAGGGTGAGGTGATGGCAGGCCCGATGTGCAGACCCTGAGGGCGCTCCTCGGGATCTGAAATTATCGTGACTGCCAGGCGTAAGCGCAAACTTTTCTGTCTGGATTGTGTGTCCAGTAGGGCCATGGAATGCAGGGCTGGCCTCATGGGGCCATGAGAGATTCGTCCTCTCTGGGGATTCTGCCTGGCTCTGAAGAGTTTAGTATCTTTCTGGTGGAAGGGAGGAGTGCTGATTTCTAATTTAGGGGTCCCCCCAAATAGTGAATCCAGACATGGGCTCTGGGTGCAGGTGCCTTTAAAAACCCATGGAGGTAGGATTTGGGCCTAGGGGCATGGCAGGCCCGGTATGCATGCTACTGGTCCAGCTGTCGAGGGTTTTGTTGGAAAGCGGGCTCAGGCTGAGAGTCACAATGTCTGGTCGTGCCCAGGGTGGCCCTCATGAGTGGGCGTGGTCTCATGGGCCATGCAGCTGGCTCCCAGTCTGAGGGTGGACAGCCATCCCAACAGCAAGGTTTCCTTCCATGGAAAGGAGGAGTAGTCTTTTGTGCTTCAGGTTCCCCCATAGGCAGTGACTTGGGCTAAGGTCTGGGGACAGATGCCTGAATACCCAGGTTGGGTAGAAATGAAGGCCTCGGGCTGTGGCAGTTACCACCTCTTGGAAATGGGGCCCGCTCTCTGGGTGGCTGACAGGAGATCGTGGCTCAGGCCATGTCAGACAGAATATTACTGCACAGGGCAGCCTCTGTTTTTGGGGTGCCCTCCAGGGTCGTGCAGGTTGATCCTCCTGTGGGGTTTCTTGGCAGATCCATAGGGACCTTCTTCTTTCTGCTGGGCAGACAGGATGCTGCGTTGTGGCTCTAGAATTGCCGGAAAGGAGGGCTTATGTGTAAGGCGTGTGAGGACGCAAGTCTGAAAAAAAAATCTCTAGCGAAGTTCAGTGCTGAGCACATGGCAGTTCCAATGTGCAGCGGGTGATTCCAGACCTCTAGGACCTTAGGAAGGGCGAGTGTCATATGTTCGCTCCTGCTGGAATTTTTGTCCATGCTGGCTGAATAATGGATGGGGGGTGCCCTCATGAGGCCATGTAGTTTTTCCCACACTGGGGCTTGTGAGCTGCTCCAAACAGGAAGGTTTACTTCTGCGGGACAGGGAGAGTCTGGTTTGATGGCTCCAAGTTCCCCCATCGGGAAAGATTGGGTAGCAGAGCTCTCCGCATGGATGCCTTAAAAGCCCACCTCGCGTTACCATTGTAGCTGATTAACATGGCCGGTTCCATCTGGCGGCTCTTGGGCGAAGTACCATGGGGGCTGAGTTGACATGGAGTCTCTTGCTGATGGGTCACAATGATGGTTGGTGTCCAGGGAGACCTTAGAATATGGTGGTGGCTCAGGGGTCATGCAGGGTTCTCCTACCCTGAAGGTTGGACACAGCTTCCAAGAGCAGTTTTTCCTTCTGGAGACAGGAAATGATCCGTTCTGTGGCTCAGGGACCACATGCTGGACCATAGGTTTGTATTCCACAGCAGGCCCTTGGGTACAGATGCCTGAAAACTTAAGGGAAGTTTCTGATGAGGTCCTAGGGTCATGTCAGGTTCAATCTTCTGACTCAGGGCCATTGACCTGGGTGTCTGTCTGGAGGTAGGTGCTCAGGAAGTTTCACACTGTGCATTTGGATGCAGAGCGGCCTACAAAATTTGGGTTGGCTCAAGGGCCTTGCAGGTTTCTCCTAATCAGTAGGGTTTGGGCCACTGTGACAGGCAGAGTTTCCTTCGGGAGGACGGGCACAGTCCTGTGGTGTGGCTCCAGAATCTCCATCCTGGAGGGCATGTGGGCTAGGCCTTTGGGGACAGAGTCTGCAAACACAAACCTTGCTTAGGGTTAGGGGCAAGATGTTGGCAGGCCCGATGTGCAGACCCTGAGGGAAGCTCCTCGGTATCTGAAATTAGGCCAACTGCCAGGCGGGAGCACAGGCTTTTCTGTCTGGATTGTGTGTCCAGGAGGGCCATCGAATCCAGGGATGGCCTCATTGGGCCATGGGAGATTCTTCCTCTCTGGGGATTCTGTCCGACTCCCAAGAATTTGGTGCCTTCCCGGGGGATGGGAAGAGTGCTGTTTTGCATCTCAGGGTTCCCCCAAAATGAGGGTTTCCAGAGATGGGTTCTGCATCCAGGAGTGTGGAAAACACCACTGAGGGTTCGGATTTGGGCCTAGATGTGGTGGCAGGCCAGGTGTGCATGTTTCTGGTCCAGCTACTGTGGGGGTTTGTTTGAAAGCGGTCCTAGGCTGAGGTTCCCAATGCCTGTTTGTGCCCAGGGCGGCCCTCATGACTGGGCATGGTCTCATGGACCATGCACTTGGCTCCCACATGGAGGGTTGGGCACCCATCCCAAAAGCAAGGTTTTCTGCAATGGGGAAGAAGGAGTAGTCTTTTCTGCTTCAGGTTTGTTCCCCCATAGGCAGGGATTTGAGCTAAGGTCTGGGGACAGATGCCTGAATACCCAGGTTGCGTAGAGATGACAGCCTCAGGCCATGGCAGGTCCCACCTGCTGGATATGGCACCCGCTATCTGGGTGGCTGAAAGAAGGTAGGGGTCCTGGTGTGTCAGACGGAGCATAAGTACACATTGTATCCTCTGATACTGGGGTGCCCTGGGGTGCCGTGCAGGTGGATCCTCATCTGGGGTTTCTGGGCAGACCCATAGCGCACTTTTTCTTTGGGGTTGGCAGGCAGAATCCTGCATTATTGCTCCAGAATTCCCAATCTGGAGTGCTTGTGGACCAGGAGTGTGAGGACGGAAGTCAGAAAACACAGGTTATGGTTAAGTTCAGTTCCGAGTGCATGGCACTTCCAAAGTGCAGCAGCTGATTCGAGATCTCCAGCACCTGTGTAAGGGCGAGTGTCAGATGTTCGCTCATGGTGGTCTTTGTTCTCATGATGGCCGACTAATGGAGGGGTGGCCTTATGAGGCCATGGAGGTTATCCCACACTGGGGCTTGTGAGCTGCTCCAAACAGCAAGGTTTCCTTCTGCGGGACAGGGGGAGTCCGCTTTGATGGTTCCCGTGGCCCCATATGGAATGATTGGGTAGCAGAACTCTTCACATGGATGCATGCAAAGCCACCTCGAATTACCTTTGCAGCCGAGTTACATGTCAGGTTCAATCTCGTGGCTCTGGGGCAAATCAACAAGGCGACTGAGTTGACATGGACTCTCATGCTGATGGGTCACAATGCTGGTTTGTGTCCGAGGAGATTGAAGAATGTGGCGGTGGTTTAGGGGCCATGCAGGATTCTCCTATCCTGTCAGTTGGCCACAGCGCCCAAGAACAAGTTTTTCTTCTGGGGATAGGAGAGGGTTGAGTTGTGTGGCTCAGGGGCCACATATTGGACCATAAGATGGTATTGGAGAATAGGCCTCTGGGGACAGATGCCTGAAAACCTAAGCTAGGGTTCCTAGAAGGTTCTAGGGGCATGCCAGGTTCCGTCATTTGAGTCAGGGCACTGACCTGGGTGTCTGCCTCGAGGCAGGTGCACAGGGTGTGTCCGACTTGCGCACTTGTGGCCAGACAACTCTACGATTTTGGGGTGGAATCACCGGCCTTGCAGGTTTCTCCTAATCTGGAGGGTTTGGACAACTGTGACAGGCAGCTTTTCCTTTGCGAGGGCAGGCACAGTCCTGTGGTATGGCTCCAGAGACCCCATCCTGGAGGGCATGTGAGCCAGGGATTTGGGGACAGAAGTCTGCAAACACAAACTTGGGTTAGGCTTAGGGGCAAGGTGATCACTTGCATGATCTGTATACCCTGAGGACAGCTCCTCGGGATCTGAAATGAGGGCGACTGGGAGGCGGTAACGCCGGCTTTTCTGTCTGGATTGTGTGTCCTGGATGGCCACAGAATGCAGGAGTGACCTTATGGGGCCTTGGGAGATTCCTCCTCTCTGGGAATTTTGCTCAGATCCCAATAGTTTGTTGACTTTCTGGGGTAAGGGAAGAGTGCTGTTTTCCATCTCAGAGGTCCCCTCTAAACAGGGATTCCAGAGATGGGCTCTCCATCTGGGCGCCTGAAAAACCCCACCAAGGGGTACGATTTGGGCCTTAGGGCATGGCAGTCCCGGTATGCGTGTTCTTTGTCCAGCTACCGGGTGGACTTGTTTGAAAGCATGCTCAGGCAGAGGTTCCCAATGCCTGTTTGTGTACAGGGCAGCCCTCATGACTGGGCGTGATCTTAGGGGCCATGAAGCTGTCTCCCACAGTGAGAGTTGGAAACCCATCCCACCAACAAAGTTTTCTACCATGGGTAAAGAGGAGTAGTCTTTTGTGCTTCAGCTTCCCCCATAGGCAGGGATTTGAGCTAAGGTCTGGGAACAGATGCCTGAATAACCAGGTTGGGTAGAGATGATGGACTCGGGCCCTGGCAGGTCCACCTCTTGGAAATGGGGGAGATTGGGGCTCAGGCCGTGTCAGACAGAACATTACTGCACAGGGAGGCCTCTGTTTTTGGGGTACCCTCCACGGCCGTGCAGGTTGATCCTCCTGTGGGGTTTCTTGGCAGACCCATAGGGCCCTTCTACTTTCTGCTGGGCAGGCCGGATGCTGCATTGTGGCTTCAGAATTGCTTGTCTGGAAGGCTAATGGGCCAGGAGTGTGAGGCCGGAAGTCTGAAAACACAAGCTCCAGGGAAGTTCAGTGCCAAGCGCATGGCAGTTCCAAAGTGCAGCGGATGAATCCAGATCTTCAGCACCTGATGAAGGGCGAGTCTCCCAAACTATTGGGAACCGGGTAAAATCCGGATGGAAAAGCCTGTGCTACCGCCTCCCAGTGGCCCTCATTTCAGATCCCAAGGAGGTGTCCTCAGGGTCTGCATATCGCACCTGTGATCACCTCGCCCCTAAGCCCAACCCGATGTTTAGGACCTCCTCAGAACCCTAGCTTAGGTTTCAAGGCATCTGACCCCAGTGGCCTACTCTCCAATACTAACTTTTGGTCCAACATGTGGTGCCTGAGCCACACATCAGAACCCCCTCCTGTCCCCAGAAGGAAAACTTGCTCTTGGGAGCTGTGCCCAAACCTCAGGGTAGGAGAATCCTGCATAGCCCCTGAGCCACCACTACATTCTAAGGTTTTGCTGGATACAAACCAGAATTGTGACCCACAGCATGAGAGTCCATGTCAGGAGGTCGGGGCTCAGGCTGTGTCAGGCATAGGATTAGTGCACAGGGTGGCCTCAGATATGGAGAGCCCTCAAGGGCCGTGCATGTGGAGCCTCATGTGGATTTTCTGGGCAGACCCATAGCGCACCTCTTCTTTTCGTTAGGCAGGCAGAATGGTGCTTTGTGGCTCAGATTTCCCAATCTTCAGGGCTTGCAGGCCAGGAGAGTGAGGACAGAAGTCAGGAAACACAAGCTATGGTTATGTTCAGCCACCAATCTGAGCCACCAGATTGAAGCTGCCATGTTCCTGGGCTGCAATAGTAATGCAAGGTGGGCTTTCCATGCATCCATGCGGAGAGTTCTGTTACCCAATCATTCCATATGGAGGACACTGGAGCCATCAATAAAGACTCCGCCTGTCCTGCAGAAGGAAACCTTGCTGTTTGATACAGCTCACAAGCCCCAGCATGGGATTACCTCCATGGCCTCATGGGGCCACCCCTCCATTCCTGGGCCATCATAGACACAAACTCTAACATGAGCGAACACCTGACACTTGCCCTTACTCAGGTGCTAAGGATCTCAAAACAGCTGCCGTACTTTTGAGGAGCCATATGCTCAGCACTGAACATAACCATAGCTTGTGTTTTCTGACTTCTGTCCTCACTCTCCTGGCCTGCAAGCCCTGAAGATTGGGAAATCTGAGCCACAAAGCACCATTCTGCCTGCCTAACGAAAAGAAGAGGTGCGCTATGGGTCTGCCCAGAAAATCCACATGAGGCTCCACATGCACGGCCCTTGAGGGCTCTCCATATCTGAGGCCACCCTGTGCACTAATCCTATGCCTGACACAGCCTGAGCCCCGACCTCCTGTCAGCCACCCAGAGAGCGGACCCCATATTCAGCAGATGGGACCTGCCATGGCCCGAGGCCGTCATCTCTACACAATATGGCTATTCAGGCATCTGTCTCCAGACCTTAGCTCAAATCGCTACCTATGGGGGAACCTGAAGCAGAAAAGACTACTCCTCTTTCCCCATGGCAGGAAACCTTGCTGTTGGGATGGGTGTCTGACCCTCAGTGTGGGAGACAGTTGTATTGCCCATGAGACCACGTCCAGTCATGAGCCCCACCCTGGGCACAAACAGGCATTGTGACCATCAGTCTGAGCCTGCTTTCAAATAAGTCCCCTCGGTAGCTGGACCAGATACCCGCATACAGGGCCTGCCATGCCCCTAGGCCCAAATCCTACCCCTCGGTAGGGTTTTTAGGCACAAGGATGCAGAGCCCTTTGCTCGAATCCCTGTTCTTGGGGACCCCTTAGATGGAAAACAGCACTCTTCCTTTCCCTCATAAAGACACCAAACTCTTGGGAGCTGGGCAGAATCCCCAAAGAGTAAGAATCTCCCTTGGACCCATGAGGACACCCCCGCATTCCACGACCATCCTGGATGCACAATTCAGACAGAAAATCCTGCGCTACCACCTCCCAGTGGCCCTCATTTTAGATCCCGAGGTGCTGTCCTCAGGGTCTGCATATCACATCTGTGATCACCTCGTCCCTAAGCCTAACCCGAGTTTTTGTTTGTAGACTTCTGTCCCCAAAGCCCTGGCCCACATGCCCTCCAGGATGGGGCCTCTGGACCACACTGCAGGACTTTTCCTGCCCTCCTGAAGGAATCTCTGCCCGTCACAGTGGCCCAAACCCTCCAGATTAGGAGAAACCTGCAAGGCCCCTGAGTCCACCCCAATTTCGTAGAGCTCTCTGGCCCCATGTGAGAAGTCTGACACACCCTGGGAACCTGCCTTCAGGCAAACACCCAGGTCAATGGCCCTCACTCAGAACATTGAGTCTGACATGCCCCTAAGACCTACTCAGAACCCTAGCTTAGGTTTTCAGGCATCTGTCCCCATCAGCCTACTCTCCAATACCAACTTTTGGTCCAAGATATGGTCCCTGAGCCACACAACAGAACCCCCTCCTGTCCCCAGCAGGAAACTTGCTCTTGGGAGCTGTGCCCAACCCTCAGGGTAGGAGAATCCTGCATGGCCCCTAAGCCACTGCCACATTCAAGGTCTCCCTGGACACAAACCAGCATTGAGACCCATCAGTATGAGGGTCCATGTCAACTCAGCCCCCTTGTTGCTTCGACCCAGAGCCACCAGATCGAAGCTGCTTCCATCCTGGGCTCCAATGGTAACTTGAGGTGGGTTTTCTAGGCATCCATGTGGAGAATTCTGCTACCCAATCATTCCATATGGGGGACAGTGGATCCATCATAATGAACTCCCCCATTCCGCAGAAGGAAACCTTGCTGTTTGGAGCATCTCACAAGCCCCAGTGTGGGATAACCTCCATGGCCTCATTGGGCCACCCCTCCATTAGTCGGCCATCATGGACGCAAACTCTAGGTTGAGCGAACATCTGACACTCGCCCTTACTCAGGTGCTGGACATCTTGAATCAGCTGCTGCACTTTGGAAGTGCCATGTGCTCGGTACTGAGCTTAACCATATCTTGTATTTTCTGACTTCTGTCCTCAATCTTCTGGCCCGCAAGCCCTCCAGATTCGGTATTCTAGAGACACAATGCAGAATTCTGCCTGCCCATCCCAAAGAAGAAGTGCACCATGTCTTGCCAATGTTGGGGCCTATTCCACGTTAAAACCTGTTAAAACCCTAGGGCCTGCCCGGCCCTACATCGCCCGTGACTACATGTTGCCTAGGTAGACATTTTGTGTTTAATAAATGCCTAAGCAGTTACTGATATCAGTTCCAGGTAACTGTTTCTAAAACACATCCCTAAAACAAGGCCATTTTGTTGTTTAAGAAATGCTTCAGCAGTTACTAGTATCCGTTCCAGGTAACCGTTACTAAAACACACAGGGAGGAGACATCCAATCAGCCAAAGCCACACATGTAGATGTCTGCAGTTGTGCCCTATAAACCTAGCCCATAAGACCAAGGGGTGGCTGCTGTCTTTGTAGGTGGCCCTGGCTGGTCAGTCTGACTTCTAATGCTTGGCATAGAATAAGGCTTTGCATTACTTTCACTTTGTCTCAGTCTCCTTCCTTTGTTAAAGGGCCCAACATTTGGGGGCTCCTCTGCGATCAAGGACGAGAACTGAGCCAGCATCAGAATTTCTGGGAAAAGCCTCCGGAGGTAAGATCTCAAGATTATATTTTGGAAGATTCGGTGCAACTGTCTGGTTGCGGAGCTCCAGGGTATGGCCCACCAGGGAGAAGTTGGATGCAGCCATGATCTCCAGGGCTGGAGTGGATACGGAGACATCCCATCCCTCTTCTGGTAGATCGCCAAGGGGTTCAAGTTTTCCTAGGTGGTCAGGAGACCGAGAAAACCCCCACCAGCCGCTGGGTTTGTAGTTGTCTTTGTCTTATCTTTTTGTTGTCTATTCTGTTGCTGGTTTCTAGGGGACTGAGAAAACCCCACTGGCGAATGTTTGTAGCTGATAGAAAAAATCCCCACCAGCGGCAAGTTCTGGGTAAGAGCCGCTGGGTCTGTGGTTGCATTTGTCTTGTCTCTTTCCTGTCTGTTGTGTTACTCATTTGTAGGGGACCGAGAAAATCCCCACCAGCGGCAGGTTCTGGGTAAGGACTGCTAGGTCTATGGTTGTCTGTGTCTTGTCCTTTTGTTGTCTGTTATGTTGTTTGTTGTGTTTGAAGAAATGGTTCAGACAGAGAGTAAGGGGACTCTGACTTTCATCTCTACCTTCCTCCTAATATATATGGGACTTCTCCCTTGCTCATTTCTTGTGTTAATGGCTATAAATGGAGCCAACTGTGGTTAGTCTAACTCGAAACAGAAACCTTAAGGAATATTCCCAAGCAGCTTCCAAAACTCCCTTTGTTTCGGGGAAGTTCCTTGCCTTCTCTGGCCTGACCTGGACTGCCTGGCCCTCCCCTTGCTGGCAGAGCCTTCTGGCAGCACTTTGTTCTTCTGTCTCCCCCTTCTGTTTCTGCACCAGATTCAGTGTGGCCTGCATAACTGGCCTCTAGACCACCCTCAGTGCTTCCTGAACCACAGCTCCTTCTCTCTTCACTGTCAAGAAACAAAAAGAGAACTCCCTAGACCTAACACCCCCACTCCAGATCTTCCCACCCATGTCTCAGGTAAACGTTAAAAATGGAGTGGGTCCAGGTGAAACGTAAATCAGTATTTAAACTAAATTAAATTTTTTTGGTTTAATTAAGGTAGACATGTCTTTAAAGTTACAGCAGTAAATGTTAAACTTCAATCAAAGTTTACTGAAGATCAAATAAGGTCATGTTATTTGTTAAAAATCTGTTAGCAAAGAAATAACTGAACTAATGATTAATTGTCTGTCTCAAAGATAATGGGTAATTGTTAAAGTAGCTTTCAAATCTTTGGTAACCTTAAACTTTAAAGGTTTGCTTGGATGAAAAGTGGAATTAAATTTGTTGGACATCTGGGTCTTAACAAAATAGGATAAAGTACTAAAGCATTGAATACTAGATGTAGGTTTGTGCTTTTGACTTCTTACTGCAAAAAATATATATTTAAATCTATTGGTAAGCATGTTTTGAACTTAACAGATTCATACATTTGCTGTCTACAGAATTCTGTTGTAACTGTTCACAATTGGTTAATACTTAGCCATCACTAGAGACTAAAGTGTTTCTAAAAATAAAAAAAATATTCTGCTAACTGTAACTAAGACTGATGGAAGTAAGAAAAACAACCCTATATGTAAAAAGTAGGAGATACATAAGAAAGATAAGAAATGGAAATACATTTTGTTAAAGATAAAAGGTAATTTTGTCCTAAATGAGATAATTGTTTGTAAAAAAAAAAAAATGACTTGTGACAAAACCAAGATGCAAAAAAAGTTGTAAACGATCTGTGAAGGAAAATCTTCAAAAAAGAAATTTTGGGTATGGTCAGGACTAAGAATAAAATGAATTTTAAAATGTAGCACATCAGAATGATAAATACACATAAAGTGACTCCATGTATTCTAAACTACCAAAATAAAAACGCCGTTAAGGTTTTTATTAAAAGTTTTAATGTTGTCTAAAAACCCAGAGGAAAGGCAGTTGATTGATAACTGATAGTAAGTTTAGAAAAACTGTACACACACACAAAAAGAGGGCCTAAGAGAGTAAGTAGTTGTGCCTTAAAATAAAAATATTTGATTGCCCCAGAACATGAAAGAAAATAATAAAAACGAACCTTGAGGGTATTTAGTAAGTCATAGAAGGCCTGGGGAAAGTGACCTTTATTTGCCTTGGTTTATAGGTTTGAAAGAGAACAATGAAATACGTTGGAAATTTAACCATATTATATCAGTTTTGATGGATATACTCATAAGAAGGGAAAAAAAGACTAATAAATATTTTCCTGTAAAATGTTTCTGTTCAAAGGAGGCATAGTATTCAAGAAAGGGAAAACTAAGGCCCTGTGTCGTGACAAATCTATATTGGTGATCCACTCAAGTAAATGTTGACTATTATGTAAACTAAAAAAACACTGGTATAAAAAAGTCTGCTTTATCCCTTTTAAAAAAGACAAAGTTTTCTTAGATTAATTTATCTGCTGTTAAAAAGGGAATATAAATGGTTTTCTCTTTGCCCACCCAGAGAAACCAGTTTCTATGCTTTGTTTCACCTGTAATCCTATTTAGTCATGTGCTTTAAAACTTAGATTTTAGCAATTGTCAACAAAATTTAAATTGTAAATGAGATATCTTTGACTCATAAGGCTTTTCCCTGGTATGCTAAGTTACTCAGAAAGTACTGCTAAACCAATGATAAAGCTTGGGTTACATTTGGGCAAATACTATAACTATTATAGAAATTTGATGCATTTCCTAAAATTTTAACCTTTTGATAAGGTCATCATTTGATATTGTAGTCATTGAAATGTTATATGTCTCAGTAGTAGCCTGATTTTCTTGCCAGTTATATTGTAAACTCTTATCTCCTCAGCTCTTTAACCATATCTATTCTGAGTTTTTCTCACTTATAATTGTTTTAATTCTCTTGTAAAATAAGTTTTACCTTAAAAGAGATTCATATAAAGGACTTCAGGACAAATACAGGTATTTGATGTTAAAAATCCTAGAACGAAAATGGGTAAGAATTTCCAGAACTAAGTAAAAACTGCATTCAGACTAAACCAGAATTAGTAAAAGGGAGTAGACGAACTGATGTTTGCTCTTCCAGACTAGGGAAACTTTTTCTTAAGTTATCTGTAAATTACAGAGATGTAAAAATATTCATTTGTAAACAAATCAAAGCATTCAGCTTTTCTCTCTATCTGAACCCTCTAAAGCTCAAAAAGTCTCAGCAAGTATTCTTTCTTCCATGGCAATCAGTCATTTGCATAAGTCCAATAAGAATCTGTTCTCCTTGTAACAGGACACCATTGGAAATGCTGGTTATTTTACCAAGGCTTTGACTGGAATATCATATTTAAGAAAGACACAGATATGACCAGACAGCTTAAAGGAACTAAGATTGACTTTATAAAGCCTGGAGCCATAAAACCCCTTAAAACTGTTGGCCTAATATCTCACTGACAGAATTCCCAGCAGCCTCACCAGGTGAGTAAAGAATGTCACTTCCTGGCAGGTACAGGAACATTAGGATACTTTGGGGACCTCAAAAGGAGAAATTCGCCCAAATTGATTGGTATTGCAGGCATCTCCGATGGCAAGTACGTGGTTTGGCTTCTAGCCTGGAGAGGCTATTACAAGTTCAACCTAGAGATTCCTTATAAAAATTCCAGGGACGCCTGGGTGGCTCAGTTGGTTAAGCGGCTGCCTTCAGCTCAGGTCATGATCCCAGCGTCATGGGATCGAGTCCCACATCGGGCTCCTTTGCTCGGCAGGGAGCCTGCTTCTCCCTCTGCCTCTGCCTGCCACTCTGTCTGCCTGTGCTCGCTCTCTCTCTGACAAATAAATACATTAAAAAAAAAAGTTCCAGAAAAGCAGATTCTAAAAGATCTATATGATCATTCACTGTTCTTGTTGAGCTTATGCAAATAATTAGGCCAAGTTTGTTAAAACTGAACTTGTTTTTCAAATAAATTAGTTCTGATTTGGCTATCTCTGAAAATGAGGGTTATTTTAGAAAGAAAAATTATGTTTCAATAACACACCTTTGTGAATATTACATTCTAAATTTTGTTGTCTTTAAATATCTGTTTACCAAAACTAGACAACTTGAGGTAAACTTCAGAGAAGTTACACAATAACTCGCTTAGATGATCTTCCCTAATATTCTGTAGGGATAATAACAGAACCCATTGGACACAAATATATGTTAGTTTTTATAGATACCTTTTCAGGCTGGGTAGAGACTTTTTCTGCCAAACATGAGATGGCAGAAATAGTAGCCAAAAAAACTACTAAAAAAAATAATTCCTAGGTTTGGGTTGCCTCTCGTGATTGGGTCAAACAAGAGCCCTGCATTTGTGAATTCAGTCTCACAGGCCTTGTCCAAGCCATAGGCACTACTTGAAAACTGCACTGTGCCTACTGGCCCCAGAGTTCTGGACAAGTAGAGAAAATAAACCGGACTCTTAAAGAATCCTTGACAAAGTTAGTTCTGGAAACTGGCGGTGGATGGGTGGATCTCCTTCCCTTTGCCCTCCTTAGGGCATGATGTACACCCTACTTAAACAAGGTTACCCCATTTAAAATAATATTCCGGAGACCCCCTCCACTCTGAACATGAATACAAGTGGTTGCCCTAGCAGAAATAACTGATCAGTCTGTACTCCAGTCACTGCAGGCACTGCAGTCTGTCTTTAAAAAAACCCACGCAGGGATCCAAACTGCCTACACTGAGCCAGAGCCAGAAATAGAACCACATCATTACCAACCCGGAGACTTGGTTTGGATACGCCGCCACTGAGTGAAAAACTTGAAGCCTTGCTGTAAAGAACCACTCACTATCATACTGACCACCCCCATGGCAGTAAAAGTAAAAGACATCAGGACCTGGATTCACATGTGTCACACCAAACGAGCCAAAAGCAAGAACATCCCCCAGAAAAAGGAGCCGCTGCTGGTGGACCCCACCAACTGTGAAATAAAACTAAGACTCAAAAGGATTTCATAACTTTTAACCCTGTTCCTACTCAGCAGCAGCCAAAAAAACACCTCATTGGCCTAAAACAGCCCAATGGACCATAACAGTCCCTACTGTCATCATTAACTTCTTTAAGACCCCCACCGGAGCCTAGTTTGCTTGCAGTTCAGAAAAAGCCAAAGAATTGACTAATCTCCAAAGAAAAGGGGGGAATGTTGAGTCCGATTACAAGTTAAAACCTGTTAAACCCTAGGGCCTGCCTGGAACTACTTAGCCAAGGTGATTCCATGTTGCCTAGGTAGACATTTTGTTGTTTAATAAATGCTTCAGCAGTTACTGATATCAATTCCAGGTAACTGTGGCTAAAAAAACATATCTAAAACAAGACCATTTTGTTGTATAAGAAATGCCTCAGCAGTTACTAGTATCCGTTCTGGGTAACCGTTATTAAAACACACAGGTAGGAGACATCCAACAGCCAAAGCCATATATGTCGATGTCTGCAGTTGTGCACAATAAAACTAGCCTGTAAGAACAAGTGGTGGTCGCTGTCTTTGGAGCTGGCCCTGGCCGGTCAGTCTGACTTCTAATGCGTGGCATAGAATAAGGCTTTGCATAACTTTCACTTAGTCTAAGTCTCATTCCTTTGAAAATGGATGCAACACCCAGAAACCCCACAAAGGATCAACCGGCATGGCCCTCGAGGGCACCCCAATATCAGAGGCAGCCCTGCACACTAATGTTCTGTCTCACATAGCCTGAGACTCAAACTCCTGCCAGCCACCCATGTAGCGGGCCCCATATACCAAAAGCCCTGGCCTACATGCCCTTAAGGATGGGGACTCTGGAGCCTGCCTTCCCAGAGGAAACTCTGCCTGACAGAGTTGCCCAAAACCTCCCAATTAGGAGAAACCTGCAAGGCCCCTGAGCCCACCCCAATTTCGTAGAGCTCTGTGGACGCAAGTGCACAGTCTGACACTCCCTGGGCACCTGCCTCCAGGAAGACACCCAGGTCAAGGGCCCTGACACGTCACTAGGACTTCCTGGGAACCCTAGCTTAGGTTTTCAGGCATCTTTGCCCAGAGGCCTATTCTCCAATACCAACTTATGGTCCAACATGTGGTTCCTGAGCCACACAACAGAACACCTCCTCTCCCCAGAAGGAAAACTTGTTCTTGGGATCTGTGCCCAACCCTCAGGGTAGGAGAATCCTGCATGGCCCCTGGAGCTACTGCCACATTCTAAGGTTTCCCTGGACACCAACCAGCATTGTGACCCATCACCATGAGACTGCATGTGAACTCAGCCCCTTGTTGCTTTGCCCCAGAGCTACCAGATTAAACTTACCACGTTCCTCAGCTGCAATGGTTATGCAAGGTGGGCTTTCCAGGCATCCATGTGGAGAATTCTGCTACCCAGTCATTCCATATGGGGGACACTGGGGCCATCAAAATGGACTCTGCCTGTCCTGCAGAAGGAAATCTTGCTGTTTGGAACAGTTCACAAGCCCCAGGTAAGATAACCTCCATAGCCTCATAGGACCACCCCTCCATTAGTCGGCCATCATGGACACAAACTCCAGCGTGAGCAAACATCTGACACTCGCCCTTATTCAGGTGATGGAGATCTCGAATCAGTTGCTGCACTTTGCAAGTGCCATGAGCTCGGCACTGAACATAACCATAGCTTGTGTTTTCTGACTTCCGTCCTCACACTCCTGTCCCACAAGGCCTAAAGATTTCTGGAATTCCGGAGCCACAACACAGCATTCTGCCTGCCCACTACAAAGAAGAAGTGCGCTATGGCTCTACCCAGAAACCCCACATGGGGATCCACATGCATGGCCCTAGAGGTCTCCCCAATATCAGAGGCTGCCCTGTGCACTAATGCTCTGTCTGACACAGCCTGCGCCCCAACCTCCTGTCAGCCACCCGGATAGTGGGCTCCATATGCAGCAGGTGGGACCTGCCATGGCCCAAGGCAGTCATCACCACATCTCTACACAAACTGTGTATACAGGCATGTGTCCCCAGACCTTAGCTCAAATCCCTGCCTATGATGGAACATGAAGCAGAAAAGTCTACTCCTCCCTCCCCATGGCAGAAAACATTGCTGTTGGGATGGATATCTAACCTACAGTGTGAGAGCCAGCTGCATGGCCCATGAGACCAGACCCAGTCATGAGGGCCTCGATGGGCACATACAGGCATGGTGGCCCTCAGTCTGAGCCCCCTTCAAACAAGCCCACTCAATAGCTGGAACTGGAACCCGCATACCATGTCTGCCACACCCCTAGGCCCATATCCTAACCCTCGGTGGGGTTTTCCAGGCTCATGAACCCAGAGCCCATCTCTGGAATCCCTGTATTGGGGGGACCCGTGAGATGGAAAACAGCAATCTTTCCTTCCCCGAGAAAGACACCAAACCCTTGGGAGCCGGACAGAATCCCCAGAGAGGAAGAATCTCCCATGGCCCCATGAGGCCACCCCTGCATTCCTCGACCATCCTGAAAACACAATCATATAGAAAAGCCTGCGCTACCTCCTCCAAGTGGCCCTCATTTCAGATCATGAGGAGCTGTCCTCGGGGTCTGCAGATCGCGCCTGCCATCATCTCGCCCCTAAGCCTAACCTGAGATTGTGTTTGCAGACTTCTGTCCCCAAAGTCATGCCCCACATGCCCTCCAGGATGGGGTCTTTGGAGCCACAATGCAGGACTGTGCCTGCCCTCTCGAAGGAAACTCTGCCCATCACAGAGGCCCAAACCCTCCAGATGAGGAGAAACCTGAAGGCCCCTGAGTCCACACCAATTTTGTAGACTTCCCTGGCCCCAACAAGAAACATTGCTTTTGGAGCAGCTCACAACCCCCAGCATGGGAAAACCTCCAGGGCCTCATGAGGCCCCCCCTTCGTAAAGGACCATCATGGACACAAACTCCAGCCTGAATCAACGTCTGATACTCGCCCTGACTTCAGTGCCAGGAGAACACGATAAAGCCTATGCAGAGTGGGCGGGCCATTCCCTCGGCCTGAATCCTAACCCTAGCTTGTGTTTTCAGACTTCTGTCCTCACGCTCCTGGCCCTCAAGACCTTCAGACTGGGAATTCCGGAGCCACAGTACAGCACTCTGCCTGCCCACCAGAAGACAAACGTTGCCTTATGGGGCTGCTCAGAAATAACAAATGAGGATCAACCTGCACGGCCCTCAACCACACCCCAATTTCATAGGCTTCCCTGGGAACTAATGCTCTGTCTGACACAGACTGAGCCCAGAACTCCTGACAGACACCCAGACAGCTAGCCACATACCCAGCACAAAGGACCCACCATGGCCTTAGGCCGTCATCTCTTCCCAACCTGGATTTTCAGGCCTCTGAACCTAGACCTTTTCTGCAATCCCTGCATGTGCTGGAACCTGATGCACAAATAAGATCTCCTCTGTCCCCATGGCAGGACACCATGCTGTTGGAATGGTTTAAGCCTTCACGGTAGGTTAAATCTGCATAGCCCGTGAGGCTACACCCATACTTCAGGGCCTCCTTGGGCACAAACAGGCATGGTGTCCCTCAGCAGGAGCCCTGTTTTCAAATGAGCCTCTCAGCAGCTGGACCAAGATCCCGCATATGGGGCTTGCCATGCCCCTAGGCCACCAATCCTAATGAGAGGTTAGGTTTTCCCATCGCCCTTACCCAGTGCTCTGCTCTGGAATCACTCTTTTGGTGGGACAACTGAGGCAGAAAACAGGACTCCTGATTCCCACAGAATGACCCCAATCTCTAGAAAGCCAGGCCATATACCCAGAGAGGGAGACTAGTCCATGGCCCATGAGGCCACCCCTATATACCACGGCCATCCTCGACACAAAATCCAGAGACAAAAGACTGAGCAAATGCCTCACACTCACGCTTTTTTTTTTTAAGAATTTATCTATTTATTTGTCAGAGAGAGAGAGAGAGCGAGAGAGCGAGCATAGGCAGACAGAGTGGCAGGCAGAGGCAGAGGGAGAAGCAGGCTCCCCGCCAAGCAAGAATCCCGACGTGGGACTCGATCCCAGGACGCTGGGATCATGACCTGAGCCGAAGGCAGCCACTCAACCAACTGAGCCACCCAGGCGTCCCTCACCCTTTTTTTCTTATCTCGAGGAGCTCCCCTCATGCTCTGTACATCAGGCCTGCCATACCCTCGGCACCAAACCTAAGCTGAGTTTTTGTTTTCACACTTCTGTCAACACCCTCCAGGCTGAGGCCTCTGGATCAGCAACACAGGACGGTGCGTACCCTCTCCAAAGAAACTGTGCCTATTATAGTGGCCACAACCCTAAAGATGAGGAGAAAGCTCCAAGTCCCTCGAAGCCATCCCAATAGTGTAGGCTGCCCTGGACAAACAGGGGCATTCTGACAGAAGCTGAGCAACTACCTCCACTCAGACACTCAGAGACATGTCCCGAGAGACAGAATATTGAAACGGACAGGCCCCAAGACCCTAATCCAAAACCTAGCTTTGGTGTCCTGGAGTCTCTCCTCAGAGGACTGGTCTTGAATACCAGTATATGGGGGTTTCCTGAGGCACCAAACAAAACAACTCTCATCTCCACATGGGAAGCTTGCTCCTTGAAGATGTGTCACACCCTCCAGGTAGGAGAATCCTGAAAGGCCCCTGAGCCACTGCCACATTCCAAGGTCTCCATGGACACAAACCCATATTATGACCCATCCTCATGAGAGTCCATTTCAACTAAGCGCCCTGGGTAGTTGGCCCCAGAGCCAGCAGATGGAACCTGCCTTGTTGATAGAAGCACAGGAGAATGGGAAGTGGGGTTTCCAGGCATCCATCCTTAGAACCCTACTCTCAAGTCATTCCGTATAGGGCATCGTGGAGCCATCAAAGTGGACTAGACTGTCCAAAAGAAGGAAACCTTGTGGTTTGGAGCTGTTCACAACACCTAGTGTGGGAAAACCTCCTGGGCCTCATGAGCCCCCCCCCCCCTTAATGACGGGGCCATCATGGACACAAACTGCTGCCTGAGCCAACGTCTGATAATTGCCCTGACTTCAGAGGCAGGAGATATCCATTCAGCCTCTGCAGAGTGGGCCTGTGGTGCCCTCCACCTGAAACATACCCCAAGCATGTGTTTTCAGACTTTCGTCCTCACACTTCCAGCCCACAAGCCCTCCAGATTGGGAATTCTGGAGCCACAACGCAGCACCCTGCCTGCCCTCCAGAAGAAAAATGTTGACCTATGGGGCTGACCAGAAACCCCACATGAGAATCAACCTGCACGGCCCACGACCACACCCCAATTTCATAGGATGCCCTGGGCACTAATGCTCTGTCTGACACAGCCTGAACCCAGACCTCCTGAAAGGCACACAGATAACTGGCCACATGCCCAGCACATCGGACCCTCCATGGCCTTAGGCCATCATTTCTTAGACCTTTTCTCCAATCCCTGCACAGGGCAGAACCTGATGCACAATTCAGAACGCCTCCTCCCCAATGGCAGGACACCTTGCTGTTGTAATTGTTCAAACATTCCGTTAGGTGAAATAAGCATGGCCCATGAGGTTACGCCCATGCTAGAGGGCTACCTGGGGCACAAATAAGCATAGTGACCCTCATCGGGAGCCCCGTTTTCAAATAAGGCCTCTCTGTGGCTGGACCAAGAGCCCTCATATGTGGCTTGCCATGCACCCAGGCCCCCAATTCTAACCAGAGGTCAGGTTTTCCAGAACCCTAGCTTTGGTGTCCAGGCGTCTCTCCTCAGAGGCCTGGTTTCGAACACCAGTATATGGGGGTTTCCTTAGGCACCAAACAGATCACCTCTCCTCTCCACATGGGAAGCTTGCTATTTGGAGCTGTGTCAAACCCTCCAGATAGCAGAATCCTGCAGGGCCCCAGAGCCACTGCCACATTCCAAGATCTCCATTGACATAAACCCACATTGTGAACCATCCTGAGAAGAGTCCCTTTCAACTCAGACCCCTGGGTAGCTCGCACCCGAGCCAGCAGATTGAACTTGTCTTTTTGCTAGCAGCCCATGGGAATGCAAGGTGGGGTTTCCAGGCATCAATCCTGAGAACCATGCTCTCGAGTCTTTCCGAAAGGGGCGTCCTGGAGCCATCAAAGAGGACTAGACTGTCCATAAGAAGAAAACTTTGCGGTTTGGAGCAGCTCACAACACACAGAGTGGGAAAACCTCCAGGGCCTCATGAGGGTCCACTTTATTAAGTGGCCATCATGGACACAAACTCCAGCTTGAGCCTATGTCTGATATTGGCCCTGACTTCAGATGCCGGAGATCTCCATTCAGGCTCTGCAGAGTGGACCTGCGGTGCCCATGGCCTGAAACATAACCCTCGCATATGTTTTCAGACTCCGTCCTCACACTCCTGACCCACGTGCCCTCCAGATTGGTAATTCCGGAGCCACAACGCAGCACTCTGTCTGCCCACCAGAAGAAAAACGTTGCCCTCTGGGGATGCCCAGAAACCCCAAATGAGGATCTACATACATGGCCATCAAACGCACCCCAAATTCATAGGGTGCCCTGAGCTCGAATGCTCTGTCTGACACAGCCTGAGCCCAGACCTCCAAACAGACACCCAGATGCTGACCCCATGCCGAGCACATGGGACTCGCCATGGCCTTAAGCCGTCATCTCTCCCCAACCGTGGTTTTCAGGCATCTGAACCTAGACCTTATCTCAAATCCATGCACAGGGCAGAACCTGATGCACAAATCAAAACCCTCCTTCCCCATGGCAGGACACCTTGCTGTTGGCATGGCTCAAGCCGTCAGGGTAGCAGAAACCTGCATGGCTCATGAGGCTATGCCCATACTTGAGGGACGCCATGGACACAAACAGGCATGGTGACTCTCAGTGGGAGCCCCATTTTCAAATAAGGCCTCTCAGCAGCTGGATCAAGAGCCCGCATATGGGGCTTGCTTGCCCCTTAGCCCCCAATCCAAACCAGAGGTCAGGCATTCCACTCGCCCGTACCAGAGCTCAGCTCTGGAATCCCTCTTTTGGTGGGACACTTGAGGCAGAAAACGGGACTCCTCCCTTCCCACAGAATGACCCCAAACTCTCGGGAGCTGGGCCACATACCCGGGGAGGGAGATTCATCCACGGCCCATGAGGCCACCCCTCCTTTCCACAGCCATCCTTGACCCAAAATCCAGAGACAAAAGCCTGAGCGACCGCCTCACACTTGCCCTTCATTCATATCCCAAGGAGCTTCCCTCTAGCTCTGTAGTTTGGGCCCATACCCTTGGCCCCAAAGCTAATCCGAGTTTGTGTTTTCAGACTTCTGTCAACACAGCCCTGGCCCACACTCCCTCCAGGCTGAGGCCTCTGGAGTCACACTGCAGGACTGTGCCTGCCCTCTCCAAAGAAACTGTGCCCATTATAGGGGCCACAACCCTAAAGATGAGGAGAAACCTCCAAGGCCCCAGAGGCCATCCCAATAGTGTAGGCTGCCCTGGACAAACCGGGGCATTCTGACACAAGCTGAGCAACTGCCTCCACTCAGACACGCAGACAGGTGTCCCCAGAGACAGTAGATTGAAACGGACAGGCCTCTAGGCCCAATTCTGGGCACTAGCTTTGATGTCCGGGCGTCTCTCATCAGAGGCCTGGTTTCGAATACCAGCATATGGGGGTTTCCTGAGGCACCAAACGGATCACCTCTCGTCTCCGCATGGTTAGTTTGCTCCTTCGAACAGTGTCAAACCCTCCCAGTAGGAGAATCCACAGGCCCCCTGAGCCACCGCCACATTCCAAGGTCTCCATGGACACAAACCCACATTATGACCCATCCTCAGGAGAGTCCATTTCAACTCAGCCCTCTGGGCAGCTCACCCCAGAGCCAGCAGATCGAACCTGCCTTGTCTCTAGGAGCCCATGGGAATGAGAGGTGGAGTTTCCAGGCATCCATCCTTAGAACCCTGCTCTTCAGTTTTTCCGTATGGGGAGTCCTAGAGCCATTCAACAGTACTAGACTGTCCCACAGAAGAAAACCTTGCGGTTTGGAGCAGCTCACAACACCCTGTGTGGGAAAAACTCGAGGGCCTCATGAGGCACCCCCTTTATGAAGCAGCCATCATGGACAGAAACTCTTTCCTGAACCAACGTCTGATAATCGCCCTGACTTCAGAGGCTCTAAATCTCCATTCAGCCTCTGCAGTGAGGGCCTGCAGTCCCCTCGGTCTGAATCATAACCTTAGATGTGTTTTCAGACTTCCATCCTCACACTCCTGGCCCATAAGTCCTCCAGATTGCTAATTCTGAAGGCACAATGTAGCATTCCACGTGTCCACCAGAAGAAAAAAGTTGCCCTATGGGGCTGCCCAGAAACCCGAAATAAGGATCAACCTGCACGGCCCTCGACCGCACCCCCATTTCATAAGCTGCCCTGGGCACTAGTGCTCTGTCTGACACATAGAGCGTAAACATCCCAACAGACACCCTGAAAGCTGGCCGCATGGCCAGCACATGGGACCCACCATGGCCTTAGGCCATCATCTCTTCCCAACCTGGGTTTTCAGGCATCTGAACCTAGACCTTATCTCCAATCCCTGCACTGGGCGGAACCTGATGCCCAAATCAGAACTCCTCCTTCCCCATGGCAGGATACCGTTCTGTTGCCATGGTTTCAAGCCTTCAGGGTAGGAGAAAAATGACTGCCCCATGAGGACACGCCCATGCTTGAGGGCTGCCATGGGTACAAACTGGCATGGTGTCCCTCAGCGGGAGCCCCGTTTTCAAATAAGGCCTCTCAGCGGATGGACCAAGAGCCCACATATGGGGCTTGCCATGCCCCTAGGCCCCCAACACTAACCAGAGGCCTGGTTTTCCAGGAGCCTGTACCCATGTCTATGCTCAGGATGCTCTGATGGAGGGACACCTGAGGCAGAAAACAGGACTCCTCCCTTCCCACAGAATGACCCTAAACTTTTGGGAGCCGGGCCACTTACCTAAAGAGGGAGACCATTCCATGGCCCATGATGCCACCCCTCCATTCCACGGCCATCCTTGACCCAAAATCCAGAGACAAAAGCCTGAGTGACTGCCTCACATTCGTCCTTCTTTTTT
This sequence comes from Mellivora capensis, assembly GCA_004024625.1. Classification (NCBI taxonomy): domain Eukaryota; kingdom Metazoa; phylum Chordata; class Mammalia; order Carnivora; family Mustelidae; genus Mellivora; species Mellivora capensis. The sequence continues at coordinate 12,003 of PISX010004915.1, read as the reverse complement.
ATCCCGAGGAGCACCTCTCACTGTCTGTACATCGGGCATGCCATACCCTCGTCCCCAAACCTAAGCCGAGTTTGTGTTTTCAGACTTCTGTCAACACAGCCCTGGCCCACACTCCCTCCAGGCTGAGGCCTCTGGAGTCACGCCACAGGTCTGTGCCTGCCCTCTCCAAGAAAACTGTGCCCATTCCAGTGGACACAACCCTAAAGATGTGGAGAAACCTCCAAATCCCTCAAGGCCATCCCAAAAGTGTAGGGCGCCCTGGACAAACAGGGGCTTTCTGACACAAGCTGATCAATTACCTCCACTCAGACATGCAGACAGATGTCCCCAGAGACAGAAGATTGAAACTGTCAGGCCCCTAGGTGCGGATCTGAACCCTAGCTTTGGTGTCCAGGCGTCTCTCCTCAGAGGCCTGGTTTCGAATACCAGCATATGGGGGTTTCTTGAGGCACCAAAAAACACCTCTCATCTCTACATGGGAAGCTTATCCCTTGTAACTGTGTCAAACCCTACAGGTAGGTGACTCCTGCAGGCCCCCTGAGCCACTGCCACATTCCAAGGTCTTCATGGACTCCAAATTACAATATGACCCATCCTTAGGAAATTCCAGTTCAATTCAGCCCCCTGGGTAGCTCGCCCCAGAGCAAGCAGATCTAACCTTCCTTGTCTCTGGGAGTCCATGGGAATGTGAGTTGGGTTTTCCAGGCCTCCTACCTTAGAACACTGCACTCAAGTCTTTCCGTATGGGGAGTCCTGGAGCCACCCACCAGGACTCAACTCTCCCGCAGAAGGAAACCATGTGGTTTGGAGCAGCTCACTACACCCAGCATGAGAAAACCTCCAGGACCTCATGAGGAACCCCTTCATGACGGGGCCATCATGGACACGAACTCAAGCCTGAGCCAATGTCTAATACTCGCCCTGACTTCAGAGGGAGAAGATTTCATTCAGCCTCTGCAGAGTGGGCCTGTCATGCCCTCGGTATCAAACATAGCCCTGGCAAGTGTTTTTGGACTTCCATACTCGCACTCCTGGACCACAAGCCCTCCAGTTGGCGAATTCCAGAGCCACAACGCAGCACTCTGCTTGCCCACCAGAAGAAAAACGTCGCCCTATGGGGCTGCCCAGAAACCCAAAATGAGGATCCACCTGCACGGCCCTCTAATGCACCCCCATTTCTTAGGCTTCCCTGGGCACTAATGCTCTATCTGACACAGCCTCAGCCCAGAATTCCCGACAGACACCCAGACAGCTGGCCGCATATCCAGGACATTGGGCTCGCCAAGGGCTTAGGCCATCATCTCTTCCCAAACTGGGTTTTCAGACATCTGAAACTAGACTTTATCTCCAATCCCTACACAGGGTGGAATCTGATGCAGGAATCAGAACTCATCCTTCCCCATGGCAGGACACCTTGCTGTTGGCATGGTTGAAGCCTTCAGGGTGGGAGAAACCTGCATGGCCAATAAGGACATGCCCATGCTTGAGGGCCACCTTGGGCACAAACAGGCATGGTGACCCTCAGCGGGAGCCCCGTTTTCAAAGTCCTCTCAGTGGCTGGACCAAGAGCCCGCATATGGGGCTTGCCTTGCCCCAGCCCCTAATCCTAACCAGAAGTTGGGTTTCCCAGTGGCCCAAACCCAGGGCTCTGCTCTGTAATCCCTCATTTGGAGGGACAACTGAGGCAGTAACAGGAATCCTCCCTTCCCACAGAATCACCCCAGACTCTTGAGAGCCGGGCCACATACACAGAGAGGGATACTCATCCATGGCCCATGAGGCCACCCTTCTATTGCACGTCCATCCATGACACAAAATCCAGAGACAAAAGCCTGAGCGACCACCTCAAACTTGCCCTTCTTTCATCTCCCGAGGAGCTCCCCTCACGCTCTGTAGATAAGGCCTGCCATACCCTCGGCCCGAAACCTAAGCCGAGCTTGTGTCTTCAGACTTTTGCGAACACAGCCCTGGCCCAAACACCCTCAAGGCTGAGGCCTCTGAAGCCACACCACAGAACTGTGCCTGCCCTCTCCAAGGAAACCGTCCCCATTCCAGTGGCCACAACCCTTCAGGTGAGGAGAAACCTCCAAGGCCCCCAAGGCCATCCCAATAGTGTTGTTGGGTCCATAATCAAAGGATCTAGCTGATAAACAGCGGAGGTCTAGCAAAGTTTATTTCACGCCAAGCATTGAGATTCAAACTTTCTGGTCATGCCCATCTCTTGCAAAGAGGCTACCCCTCCAGGCCTCACAGACTTACTTTTATAGAGGTTGTTTATCCATGCTATACACAGGTTGCCAGTGAGATTGCAATACACAGATAAAACTGCACAGTCATGTTAGGTCACACACGAGCGGCCAATTGAATTACAATTCACCCTAGTAGATATATGCGTGCCCCACTGATTGGATGTCTCTACCTGGCCTGACCCACCCCTGTGTCTGGGCTTTGCTACCTGGGGCTGGTAGCTATGGAGACAGTATGCTCGCTCCACTGATTGGCTCTCTCCAACTGGCCAGACCTGCCCTTGTATAGGGGCTCTGCAAATAAATGCCTCTGGGAGGGGCAGGGTCATTCTAAGTTTACAGCATAGGGTCAATCTAAGTTTACTGCATAGGGTCAATCTAAGGTTACTGCATAAACAACAAAATGGCTCCTTCTGACTAACCAGGCCCTTACATTCCCCCCTTTTCTTTGGAGATTAGTCAAATCCTTGACTTTTCAGCCAGATCTATGATCTTCTGCTGTAAGGGGTTATACTGAACATGTAAGTCTAACATTTTTTTGCTTCAGTTTTCTTTTGTACAAATGACACTAGTGAACACTCGGCTGATGAGTTAGCCATTTACCACTTTGTATAACCTTTTCCATTTTTCCTATTTTTGTTTATCTAATTTCCCACCTATACTTTACATAAACAGGTAACCATAGGAGTAATAATACACTAACAGGTAACAATAGGAGCAAAAATAAACTCATAGTCTTTTGAGTTTAGCTTTAGTCCATGGTCATCAGGGTCCATTGGCTGTGGCTTCCATCTCTGGGGGATGTCCTTGTCCTCGGCTCATTTGACGTAACCTGCGTGAACTCAGGCCCTGATGCCTTCTACTTTTATTGCCGTGGGGGTAGTCAGGATGACAGTAAACAGTCCCCTCCAGCGAGGCTCCAAATTTCCCACTTGGTGGCGACTTATCCAAACCAAGTCCCCGGGTTGATAAGGATGTGGTTCCACCTCCGCCTCTGTCTCAGTGTGGGCAGTTTGGATCCCTGTAAGGGTTCTTTTTAAGACAGACTGTAATGCCTGAAGTGCCTGGAGTACAGACTGATCAGTCATTTCTGCTAGGGCAACCTATTGTAGCTGAGGGCAGAGCGGAGGGGGGTGGTCTCCCAAACATTATTTCAAATGGGGACACCTTGTTTAAGTAGGGTGTACATCACGCCCTGAGGAGGGTGAAAGGAAGGAGATCCACCCATCCACCACCAGTCTCCAGAATTAGCTTTGTCAAGGTCTCTTTAAAAGTCTGGTTCATTCTCTCTACTTGCCCGGAACTCTGAGGCTGGTAGGCACAATGTAGTTTCCAATTAGTGCCCATGGCCGTGGCCAATGACTGTGGGACTGAACTCACAAATGCAGGGCTGTTGTCTGACCCGATCGCGAGAGGCAACCCAAACCTAGGAATTATTTCTTCTAATAGTTTTTTGGCTACCACTCCTGCCATCTCATGTTTGGTGGGAAAAGCCTCTACCCAGCGTGAAAAACGAACATATACTTATGCCCATATGTTCCAGATTTCATTTCTGTAAAATCTATTTCCCAATAAACTCCTGGTTCCTTACCTCTTTCTCTTTTCCCTCTTCCCATTCTAGTTCCTCCCACATTAACTGCCTGGCATTGAGCACATCTATCAACTATATCCTGAACCATGTGCCCTAATTTAGAAACCTGGAACTGCTTGCCTATAAGTTCCTTGAGTTTGTGTGTCCCCAAATGAGTACCCTGATGTATCTGGTCGACTAACTTCTTACCTATTCTTCGAGGAAGAATTAACTTCCTTGTTTTAGTCTTAGCCCAGTCACCTCCATAGTCCAATTTAACCCATTTTTGTAAATACTTTAAATATTCTTCTGAATAGTTCAGTTTTTCTAGTAGATCTGGACCTGGGAGTGTAACCTGCTTTTGCACTGTTTCTCGGACTGCTTGCTTTGAGGCTCGATCTGCTAAGTGGTTTCCTTTTGAAATCAGATCAGTCCCCTTTTGGTGTCCTGGGCAATGCATAAAGGCCACATCTTTTGGGTCCCAAATAGCCTGGAGGAGAGCCAATATTTCTCCTCTTTTTTTAATTCCTTTTCCTTCTGCTGTTAATAGGCCCCTTTCTTTATAAATAGCCCCATGTATATGGAGAGTAGCAATGGCGTACCTGCTGTCCATATAGATGTTGGCGGTTTTACCTTTGGCTATCTGCAGTGCCTTGGTGAGTGCAGTCAGCTCTGATTTCTGTGCTGATATTCCATGTGGCAGGGCTACTGTCCAAAGTTCCTGCTCAGGGGAAACCACCACAGCCCACGCATACCTCTTTCCATCCACCATGTAGCTACTCTGGTCTGTGAACAGAGTCATCTCCGCATCCAGAAGGGGAATGTCTCTGAGGTCCGGCCTTACTACTGTGACTTGGGTTAGGACCTCCCCACAGTCGTGTGGATGGTCAGCCAGGTTCTCTGGCAGCAGCGTGGCTGAATTTAGCACTGCCGGGGGCGGAAGGTCACTATTGGTTTGTTGAGGAGGAGGACCTGATACCCTGTCACTCGGGCGTTCCTCATCCATCTGTTGGGTGGAGTCCAGAGAAGGCCCTCGATAGCGTGGGTGGTGGTCAAGATGAGATTTTGACCCAAAGTCAATTTACTTGCATCCTTGACCAGAAGGACCATGGCAGCAATTATGCAGAGGCACGGGGGAAACCCAGCCACTACTGGATCCCAGCCGCTACGATAGGCTACTGGCCTTTGCCAAGGCCGCAGAGTCTGAGTGAAAACTCCTTTGGCCACCCCTGCTTTTTTCATCCACATACAAGTGGAAGGGCTTGGTAACATCTGGACTGGCCAATGCTGGGGCACTCAGTAAGGCTGTTTGTAATTCCTGAAATGCTCCTTCTGCCTCAACTGTCCACTCTATCATAGTGAGCCTCCATTTTGCCAGTTTGTAGAGAGGTCGGGAAATCTCCACAAACCAAGGTATCCACAGCCTACAGTAGCCCACGATCTCAAGAAACTCCCTTACTTGTCAGGACGTGGTGGGGTGAGGGTATCGGGTGATAACCTGTTTCCTGGACACAGAAAGTGAACGCACTCCCTCATGGAGATCAAAGCCTATAAGTGGCTTGGCTCTGACAGAGCTGTGCTTTCCTTGCTGACACCTGATACCCTTTTCCCTACAGAGTCTGTAAGAGAGCTCTTGTCCCCCACAAGCATGACTCATAGTCCTCAGCGGCTATCAGCAAGTCATCAACATACTGTAACAGAGTGACTCCCGGATTGGAGGTTCTGTACTCACGAAAATCCTCGTGTAGGGCCTCGTCGAAGATAGTGGGTGAATTCTTGAATCCTTGGGGAAGTCTTGTCCAGGTGAGCTAGCCTTGGTATCCTTCCTGAGGGTCGGACCACTCAAAAGCAAAAAGAGGCTGAGATTCCTTTGTTAAAGATATGCAGAAAAATGCATCCTTGAGATCTAAGATGGTATACACAGTTCTTCTGGGGCCCAGGAGGGAGAGTAGGGTATAGGGGTTAGACACCGTTGGGTGGATATCTTCAACCCATTTATTAACTCCCCACAAGTCCTGAGCGGGTCGGTACTCCCCAGTCTCGGCCTTTTTGATGGGCAGCAAAGGTGTGTTCCATGGAGATCTGCAAGGAACTAGGATCCCGTCTCCTCGAAGGCGGTTAATGTGTTTTCTGATCCCTTCCTTTGCTTCCCAAGGGAGGGAGTACTGCCAGATGTGAACAGCCATAGCCATCGCTTTTAATTGTACCACCACTGGAGGTTGTACTTTGGCCAAGCCAGGGGTCTTCCCTTCTGCCCAGACTTCAGGAAACTCTACCTGTAGGACTTGGAGAAGGCTTCCCCCTTTGTCTCCTCTGGTTTTGAGACTGCTTCATACAGGAGGTATTCATCTACTGCTGCCATAATCACCTGCACAGTGGATTGTCCCAAGGTGACAGTCAGGTCTCCTTCTGAGAACTGAATGCCATCACGTAACTTGTGGAGGAGATCTTTTTCCATCAAGTTATACGGGGCCTTAGGGAGGACCAAAAATCGGTGTTTAACTACTCCCGAGGCCAAATCTAAAGTCCTCTCTTTTGTCCATTTATGTCTCTCTGTGCCATTTGTTCCTTGTACCCAGACTTCCTCTCCAGATAGTTTTCCCATAGGTTTAAGTAATGATGAAAATTGGGGTCCTGTATCCACAAAAAGAAAAAAAAATCAATTGATTTCCCCTCCACTTTAATTTTTACCCGAGGTTCAGGGAGGGGCTCTGAAGCACAGCCCCTTCAGTCTCTGGTGGCCAGCATTGCCATCTTCCTTTTGGGGCACTCTTTGGGCCAGTGTCCTTTTTCCTTACAGTAAGCACACTGATCTAAATCTAAGTCTTCCAGCCTGCCTCCTCTGTACTTAGGCTTTTCCTTCCATTTACCATCCCCTATCTACCTTTCTCTTTTCCATTGACTTCTTTCCCCCTGTCTCCTTCCTGCCTCATGTAATGCCAAAACCTTAACCAGTTTTTTTGGTCTGTTTTTCATCCTCTTGTGTATACCTGTTGTTAAATACCTTTTCTGCTATTCTCACTAACTCAGTCATATTCTTCCCTTCAAATCCTTCAAATTTCTGAAGTTTTCTCCTTATATCTGGGGCTGACTGACTGGAAAAAGTAAGATTCACTGCCCTCTGATTTTTGGGTGCCTCAGGATCAATCAGGCTATAAATTTTATAGGCTTCAATAAGCCTTTTTAGGAAAGGTCCTGGAGACTCATCCTTACCTTGAGTAACCATACTAATTTTAGATAAATTTATGGGTCTCCTTGCAGCTGCATGGTTGCTTGCAGTCTGCTCTTTGCAGACCTCCCAGTAGGGCCTGGCGGTAGAAGCATAGGCTCTCCTTACCTTCATCAGAGTTTGGTCCCCACTCGGGGGATTTCTTTGGGCAGTAGTCTTCCATCAAGGTAAAGACACCCAGTCGGGTGACAAGGTTTACCCACAAAACTAAAAACACTCTGCCAATTAGAGTGGCCACAAATGAGGATCAACATGCACGGCCCTCAACCACACCACAATTTCATAGGCTGCACTGGTCACTAATTCTCTGTCTGACACAGCCTTAGCCCAACCTCCCGAGAGACACCCAGACATCTGGCTGCACGCCCAGCAAATCGGACATGCCATGGCCTTAGACCATCATCTCTCCAAACCTGGTTATTCAGGCATCTGAACCTAGACATTTTCTACAATCCCTGCACAGGGGGGAACCCGTTGCACAAATCAGAACTCCTCCTTGCCCATGGCAGAACACCTTGCTCTTGGCATGGCATCAAGCCTTCAGTGTAGGAGAATTGTGCTTGGCCCATGAAGCCACACCCATGCTTGAGGGACGCCTTGGGCACAAACACATATTGCGACCCTCAACAAGAGCCCATTTTCAAATAAGGGCTCTCAGGGGCTGAACCAAGAGCCCGCATATGGGAATTGCAATGCCCCTAGGCCCCCAACCATAAACAGAGGTCGGGTTTTCCAGTCGTCCGTACCTAGGTCTCTGCTCGGGAAGCCCTCTTAGAGGGACACCTGAGGGAGAAAACAGGACTCCTCCCTTCCCACAGAATGACCCCAAACGCTTGGAAGCAGGGCCAAATCCCCAGAGAGGGACACTCAACCATGGCCCATGAGGCCACCACTACATTCCAGGGCCAACCTTAACACAAAATCCAGAGACAAAAGCCTGAGCGACCACCTCACACTCGCCCTTCTTTCATATCCCGTGGAGCTCCCCTCACTCTCCGTATATTGGGCCTGTCATGCCCTTGGCCCCAAACCTAAGCCGAGTTTGTGATTTAAGACTCCTGACAACACAGCACTGGCCCACACACCCTCCAGACTGAGGCCCTGGAGCCACACCGCAGGACTGCACCTGCCCTCTCCAAGAAAACTATTCCCATTCCATTGGCTACCACCCAATAGATGAAGAGAAAACTCCATGGCACCCGAGGCCTTCCCAATAGTGTAGCCCACCCTGGACAACAGGGACATTCTGACACAAGCTGAGCAACTACCTCCAATCAGAAACACAGACAGGTGTCCTCAGAGATAGAAGATTGAACCAGACAGTCCCCTAGGACCAAATATGAACCCTATCTTTGGTGTCCAGGCATCTCCCTCAGAGGCCTGGTTTCGAATACCAGCATATGGGAGATTCCTGAGGCACCGATCAGAACACCTCTCGTATCCACATGGGAAGCTTGCTCCTTGAAGCTGTGTCAAACGCTTTGGGTAGGAAAATCCTGCAGGGCCCCTGAGCCACCGCCACATTTCAAGGTCTCCATGGACACAAACCCACATTATGACCCATACTTAGGAGAGTTCATTTCAACATAGCCCCCTGAATAGCTCACCCCAGAGCCACCAGATCGAACCTGCCTTGTTGCTAGGAGCCCATGAGAATGAGAGGTGGGGTTTCCAGGCACCCATCCTTAGAACCCTGCTCTTGAGTCTTTACGAATGGGGAGTACTGGAGCCATCCAACAGGGCTCAACTTTCCTGCAGAAGGAAACCTTGTGGTTTGGAGGTTATCACAACACCAAGCTTGGGAAATCCTCCAGGGTCTCATGAAGCCACCCATTCATGAAGGGGCCATCATGAACACAGCCTGAGCCAAGATCCGATCCTCACCCTGTCTTCAGAAGTAGGAGATCTCTATTCAGCCTCTGCAGAATGGGCATGTTGTGCCCTCAGCCAAAAACCTAACCCTAGCTTGTGTTTTCTGACTTTCGTCCTCACACTCCTCACCCACAAGCCCTCCAAATTGGGAATTCCGGAGCCACAACACAACAATCTGTCTGCCCACCAGAAGTAAACGTTGCCCTAAGGGGCTGCCCGGAAACCACAAATGAGGATCAACCTTCACGGCCCTCGAGCTCATCCCCATTTCATAGGCTGCCCTGGGCACTAATGCTCTGTCTGACACAGCCAGAGCCCAGACATCCTGAAAGACTCCCAGACAGCGGGCTGCAAGCCCAGCAAATGGGACACGCCATGGCCTTAGGTAGTCATCTCTTCTCAACAGGGATTTTCTGGCATCTGAACCTAGATCTTATCTCCAATCCCTGCACATGGGGGAACCTGATGCGCAAATCAGAACTCCTCCTTCCCCATGGCAGGACACCTTCCTGTTGGCATGGTGTCAAGCCTTCAGTGTAGGAGAATCTTGGATGGCCCATGAAGCCATGCCCATGCTCGAGGGCCGCCTTGGGCACAAACACGCATTGCGACCCTCAAAGAAAGCTTTATCAAATAAGGCCTCTCAATGGCTGGACCAAGAGCCAGCATATGGGAATTGTCATGCCCTTAGGCACCCAATCCTAACCAGAGGTCGGGTTTTCCAGTCGCCCATACCCAGGGCTCTGCTCAGGAAGCCCTCGTTTGGAGGGACACCTGAGGCAGAAAACAAGACTCCTCCCTTCCCACAGAATGACCCCAAGCTCTTGGGAGCCAGGCCAAATCCCCAGAGAGGGAGACTCAATCATGGTCCATGAGGCCACCCCTACATTCCAGGGCCATCCTTAACACAAAATCCAGAGACAAAAGCCTGAGAGACCGCCCCACACTTGCCCTTCTTTCATATCCCATGTAGCTCCCCTCACGCTCTGTAGATCGGGCCTGGCATATCCTCGGCCCTAACCCTAAGCCGAGTTTCTGTTTTCAGACTTCTTTCCCCACAGCCCTAGCCCACACACCCTCCAGGCTGCGGCCTCTAGACCCACACAGCAGGACTGTGCCTGTCCGTCCAAGGAATCTGTGCCAAATACAGTGGCCAAAACCCTACAGATTCGTAGAAACCTACAAGACCCCAAGGCCATCACAATAGTGTAGGCTGCCCTGGACAAAGAGCGCCATTATGACACAAGCTGAGCAACTCCTTCCACTGAGACATGCAGACAGATATCCCCAGAGACAGAAGATTGAACCAGACAGGCCACTAGACCCGAATCTGAACCTAGCTTTGGTGCCCAGGCATCTCTCCTCAGAAGCCTGGTTTTGAATACCAGCATATGGGGTTTACTTCAGCACCAAACAGAACACCTCTCATTTCCACATGGGAAGCTTGCTCCTTGGAGCTGTGTTAAACACTCTGGTTAGGAGATTCCTGCAAGGCCCGTGAGCCACTGTCACATTCCAAGATCTCCATAGACACAAACCCACATTATGACCCATCCTCAGGAGAGTCCATTTCAATGCAGCCCCCTGGGTAGCTCGCCACAAAGCCCGCAGATCGAACCTGCCTTGTCAGTAGGAGCCAGTGGGAATGCGAGGTGGGTTATCCAGGCATCCATCCTTAAAACCCTGCTCTCAAACCTTTCCATATGGGGCGTCCTAGAGCCATCCAACCAGATTCGACTGTCGCGCAGAAGAAAACCTTGCAATTTGGAGGAGTTCACAAGCCCCATTGTGGGAACACCTTCAGGGCCTCATGAGGCCACCCCTTCCTCAAGGGGCCATCAAGAACACAGCCTGAGGGGAGACAAGATGGCGGGGAACTAGGAGGAGGCTGTGGTTCAACCTGTACCCGAAAGTGAGCTGATTACCTACCAAGGAAATCCGATCACTCATGAAATCAGCCTGAGATCAGAATTCTATTCGTCAGGATCTCTACGGGGGCAGAAGACGCCAGTGGGCAGGTAAATCAGAGTGGGAACGCCAGACTGGTATCGGAAGATAAACAAAAGGGGGAGGGAGCCACCAGAAGAAACGCATTGGGAAGTAATACCCCAATACGAGAGTCCCCTGTGCCTGGGGACCAGCATTAACTTGAAGACTGATAAAAAGCACTCAAAAAGAGAAAAGATCGCAGGGTGAAATTGTGGGAATTGGAACTGTTAGGGACAGGGGCTTACGTACCCCATGGAGGGCAGACACCCCTGGCGCTGAGTCAGAGAGAGTGCAGTGGAGAAACCAGGTCTTGGTCTCTGAGCTGTGAGGAGACCTCCTAAGGGCGCTTGGCATGTGGCAGGGGCTGGGACGCTCCCGGAGCAGAATCAGACTTTTGCAGTCCTGACGTGTGTGCCGCGCCACGCTAGCAGAGCCTGAGACGCGCTCCACCGCTTCCCCTGAGAGAGGCACGCGGGCGCCATCCGGGCTCTCTAGGACCCAGAAAGTCTAATCGCTCCCAGCTCGGGCCAGCGGGAAAATCTCAGTGTGCCTTACCTGCTTGGAAACTCTCTGGCGGTTAGGAGCTGCCCAGACAGCTGCCGCATGTGGTCTTGAGTACAAGCAGGACCGCCATACCTGAAAAGAGTTTTCAAACACCAAGCCGACATTGCAGGAAATATTAAGTGTGGTTCTATAAAAGAGAAAAAACCCCAAGAATATCATTGTACAGATTACATTGAAAACTATTACATAATTACAAAACCAATTACATAAGAAAACTATTAATCAAGATAAAGAGTCATATTGATATGAATACACTGATAGTAGGAGATCTTAACAAGCCTCTCTCAGTAATAGACAGATCATCCATGCAGAAAATCAATAAAGAAACAAAAGTATTGAATGACACATTGGACCAGATGGACCTCATAAATATATACAGAACATTCCACCCTAAAACAACACAATACTCATTCTTCTCAAGTGCATATGGAACCTTTTCCAGAATAGACCACATACTGGGTCACAAATCAGGACAAATCAGGACTCAACCGATAACAAAAGATTGTGATTATTCCCTGCTTATTCTCAGAACA